>OMNM01034272.1:0-15823 GCA_900302745.1 Parablennius parvicornis | reverse complement strand
CAAATAGAGGAACACCACAGCAGTATCTCCACACGACTGGAGGGACAAATTATTACAGGTTATTTTCCTCCTCTTTTCAAAAGCCATGCTTATTCATGTGAGACTGTGGAGTATATGAAGGCTTTCATTCTAAAAAAAAACGTGTTTTGTCAGTTTAAGGATAACGCCTTGTTAGCTCACACTCATTGCTTAGTATTTCCACATGATTACATCCGCTTAATATCTATTTTGTGAGCAGAGTTCTTAAGGAGGCTAATAACCCTAACAGTGGGTTTTACTTTCACGACACTGAATATAATGTTCAACTGGCTACCCTTTTGCGAAGGCAACAGAAAATACTGAGGATGGGCACTTTATAACAGCTGCAACAGAGAAACAGCCTTTCGGATCAGTTTTCACTTGAAACATTCATGCTCACTATCTGCTTGGTATGTAAACTTCAGCATTTATGCTGTAAGTCTGTCTCTAAAATGACTACATAGTACATTATAATATCAGTTTGAATCTTTCACATTCATCTGCCATCATCTAGCATCCTCTCTACAATACAAAAGGGGCTCAAAATAATTACATTTTCAAGGTTAATTCTGTTTTATGACTGATGAGAGGATGATTATAGTTCGTCACTGTCAGTTGATACTCTCTGCATCACCTTTAAACAGCTTGGTAGCGTAGATGGTCAGGTTAGTGAAAGGACTGATTCCTCAAGCTTTTTTATTCAGTTATTCACAAAAGACTTCTCCCAGCAGTCCAGTCAGGGGTAAAAGGACAAGTCTATTCCTAGGTGCAAGTCCTCATCAGGGGAACAACTCATAAACATGCCATCTCTTCTTTCGAGCAAGCCGAGTACAGCCGAGATGCCACACTAGATGAGGGCCTAGTGGACTGCATAATTTTTCTTCACTGCAACTGACACCTTTTCCATATGTAGACACTAGACTGGGCTTAAGTGTGATGGCTATGCATCATTATGCCTTGGAAATGGAGGGTGCAAAAGAGCACAAGCAGTGACTGGCTTACATCTGACAGTTGGCCTTGTTTTACATTAGTCACATCAATCCAAATCCCCTCTGTCGACAGAGTTAGAGATCAAGTGCCAAAGACTTCAGTAACCACAGGGAAATAATTCATGAGTCAAAGACTACTTTGATTTTTTTTCTAAATGTTTTAAAGCTGCTCATGTGAAATATTGCCCTGTCAAGAATGATTTTATACTTTGAAAGGCCCGTATCAAACAAGAAAAAAAAGGGACTGCATCACCCAAAATACAAAAATATAGGCTTCCATAGATTCCTCCTGTCATTGACTTGTGCTGATTGTTTTTTAAGTTATTTGTCGATGTTTGGACGAAGCTGAGTGTATCAAACTTGGAGCAGATAAAATGACCATATGGTCTGCTTGGTGATGTAGTGATTAAGGTACCTTGCCTCACAAAAGCAATAAAGATTGTGGCTTTCCGGACTTAGGCCCTTCCTGCATGGAGTTTGCATGTTTTACTAAGGGTGTGTAGGTCTGGACAGATGTAAGTTAATTTGGTGATTATAAACTGGCTAGGAATGAATGTATGGGCGTGACTGTTTATCTCTATGTGTTTCCCCTGTGATGGACTATCAGTGCAGGCCTTTTTTTGTGAAAGTGACATTCTGTATATCTTAAGTCATTCTTAGAAAATCCTGTTCTGTTACCAATTAAAACCAAAATGCAGTCTGGTATCACTCCCAATCTTCATTGTTTTTCAAATCCGAGAAAGGTACAGAGGGACAAAAAACAATGGCTGCTGTCTGAGCACAATTCGTTTCCCATTTTGTCACAATACTACGACTATAGAAGCTTTGAAAAATTAATTAGATTTCACTTATATAGCGCTTGTCTACTGCTCGAGCAGTCTCAAGCACTTCACATTCACCCATTCATTTTTACACACATACACACACCAATAGAGGCGGCTGCCATGCAAGCCGCCCGTCATTTCAAATGTTGTCAGGAGGAAGTATGAAAGGGAGATTTGTAGTAAACGTTTTACTTGTAACTACAGCACCTCTTCTTCACATTTTACTATCAGCATAAGCTGAGATCACACTCGGAGTGCTGTGATCTTTTAATGAACAAGTTTGTTGAGTTTCTTTGCTTGAGTAAAGTTTATATTCCTCCAATTTTGTAACCTCTCCAGGATGCAAAAACAGTATAGTTTGAGATATATCCTGTATAATGTGCATGTCAAAGACCTTATTCACATCCTATTTTGTATCGGAGACAAATTTTCAAAACTTGCCACATACTGCAAACAAATAAGACAGGGTGCTATTTGTGAGAGATTGATAGAGAAGCTCACAAAGTGGTGGCCTATTTCTAAAGACATCAGAGATTTGTTTGAGTAAGTCTTTGTTTGATCACATTAATCTTTTTCACCACACATTCTGTAATATCTTTAATATAAACACCATCACAGATGGTAGCCATTACCCATAATGGGCAGCTACCAGTGCCTCAACAAGTGGGTGAGACAAGCGACGGAACAACATTAATATGCTTGTTGACGAATAACAGTTTGCTGGTTAACTCATTCATCTTGCCTTGAGGAATTTCCCCCTGAGATCTATGCTTTACGTGGGCCAGGGAAACTCGGGACTTAGTGGCTACAAATACCAGAGACAATTTTCCTGCTGCATCATGAAGCTAATTTATTTTCCAGGACACAAATGTTGAATTTAACAATTGTGCAAAGAAGCCAATATTATCTAAGGTCTGGTGAGAAAATCTGTGCTTTAAGCTAATACACTGGCATGCTAATTTTTTTTTTTTGTTTGTTTTGTTTTTACTCCTTTGTTATTTCAATGTGAGTTTCATAGTTAAATCATGAAAGATCTAACAACACTGGCACCTATAATTGATCAAAGGCTGCTTAATTTTGTGTATTAATTACTGCTGAGCTAATGAAATGGCCCATCTCTCTCCTCATATACTAGTAAACAGTGGGGCAAAAAGAAACTATCCTTCAGGCACAGACATGATTATGTAAAAGCACTGTTAATCATTGAGCCCCATGTTCCTCTCCATTTTTGTTTTCTTTCCCCTCAGTTGCTTAATGTTTACTGCCAGTAAGATGTTTTATTTATTAGTTTTGTCATAAAGTTCAGTTTCACATGAATCCGGTCGCTCATGCATGCAGTATGAGTGCTGAAATTAGCATCTCATTACTTGCAATAATTAGGCCAATGAAGGCCAGATGTTGAGCATATGATCCATGTGTAGGCAAATAGCTGGGTCTAGCTGTTTTATTACAATCAATTAATACGATATAATAAAGTTTTACTGTTGGCATGCATTGCAGACTCCTGATGAGCTATACGATGGACAGACAAAAACAAGTTCACTTACGTTATAAACACCCTGGAGAGATGTGTGTGGAGGGTTAAAAGAGTGCGGCGCTAATGAAGTCCTACATCAGGGGTCCATAAACCCAATTTAGGTTTCAGGGAGAGGAAAAACAAAACCTTCAGCACACATTAAAGTGGGTTTATTGTTTGAGCAGTTCATGCTGAGTAGGATGATATGAATTGTGAGGTTTTATCAAAGCAAATTACTGTGATTCACAGTCAATATCATTTAAAAAACGATGGCATTTGTGTACAGTGTAGCAGATCTTCAAAAAAGAAACCAATATTTCCCCTGACACAAAACCATCAATTAAATTAAACAATTTGTTGTTTTTGTCTTTTGCTCTTTGGGTTCGGTTACATTGTGCATGAACCCTTGCTTGCCAAGACCTCCGAATATAAAAATAGGACAACTTGAATGATTGTGATGGAAGAGGCATTGAAAGGCCCTACAGTGCACACAGGTTCAAAAAACTAAAAGCAATTTTCAATGAAGATTATGTTTAAAGACGAGAATATACAGAGGGATGTATTACCAATGAATAACAAAAACAGTAAAAAAGTAGCAGTGAACAGGGCAAAATGAGGGGATATGAAGGTCACACAATCAAGACAATAAGAAAGCAAAAAACAAGACAAAGAAAAACAGGAAACATAACGGGACAAAGATAACCCAAACATGAACTATAAATGAAATAACAATGAGGGGGGAAAACAATGATAGAACAAATCAAACATCGGAGCCATAGCAATGAGCTGATCCACGATCAGCACTTGAATTAACTCTGCATGGAAACAAGCAGAATCCTCGACTACTGTGCATTCACACTTCAAGTAGTTGCACAAAACCGCTGGTTGTTGTACAAATGAAAGGCGAAAATCCAGGCTAACCCCATTTTATTTCCTGCACAATTATGTTTATTGGAAATTTGGTCTTTGAAAGAAAGAAAAAGAAGAAGTTCAAATATTAAATATGATAAGTTCCATCTCTCATCCTTTATTATGACTCTGGACTGATTTACCTCCCGAAAGTGACCAGAGTCATTCTGAGTGTTCAAACTTTATAAGTTGTCACGTTTCCTCCATTAAGCCATGCACGTCTAACTTGATGGATGAGCATGAAATGAAGTGTGTCAAATGCGGTAACTGGGATCTCATTCAAAATGCATTTCCCCGATACGATTTATTTTGGTAATATATCACATCTAACTCCTTTGCTTTTCATTTAGCTGTGTTGCATCTAATATCATATGCTGCTGACAACAGCAGGCAAACATTGTAAAATTAATGACCGGGCTGGTGTATATCTTGATTTCATTAGCGAACAACATTAGCGTGTTGGTTATCTCCAAAACTGCACTTTGTCCTGTCTGAGGGCCACCCCACTTCTTCGCTACTGTATTGACAATAGCAACATCACATCACTGTATTATTAAAGCAATCTGTCTACCAACACCGTTGTCTTTTCAACAATCTGATGATCTTCCCTTTAATCATGTTGAGAAAGACGTTATCATTGATGCATTAAAAAAATAACAACTACCGTTCGCCGTCATCATTGATTGCAAGCATGGAGCTTCACAAACAAACCTCTGATTACAACATGCATTATTTCTGAGATGCATCCAAATCTACGTCACCGCTTCGGCACCAAATGATGCAATTCAAAGCCCGATCTTCCAATTATGCAATAAAAATGCAAATTATCATGGGTAACGCAACATCGCTGTCAGCGTTATGTACTATTATCACTGTCACTTGCAGTGGATGCGTCCAATAAACAGCATCCTCTGGAGGGCCAATATTGGTCACGTTGCTCGGTATGTGCTTAAGCGTAGCTGAAAAGCACCTCACAAGTCATTCAAAAAGATGGAAATGCAGGGGATTTAAAGGTCACATTTTAAAAAAAGGGAAAAGGGGAAAAAAGAAGCTCACATTCAGCCTATGTAACTGTTCAATGTTTTGCTTTGCAATGGAAATCTTTCCTTTCTCAAGAAACAAACTTTTTACTCTCCTCATGAAACATGAAAACGGAACGTCACATTTGATGCATCGCAAAAAGCCAGCGTTGTTCTCCCAGCATCGTATGGGTATGGTCAGCTGTGGGCCTCCCATGGACCCTGATGGAATGATAAATGCTCTCATCTTGAGAAAATGTCAATTATCAGCAGACTCAGCAAGCAGTGCTGGTGGTCCTCGTGGCACGATAAAGATCTAACATTAATAAGGCATGCTTATCTCTGGGAAGACAGCCACCGATTGATTTTTGAAGAAAAAAAAATGGGGGGAAAAAAGGAGAGGATAAATGATTTAAACAGAAACATATTCCACCAAAGAGAAATGTAATGAAGTATACCAAAGAAAAAAAATAGCCACATGACTGCATTATATTAGAGTTCGGTGCCTGCCGGCCATCTAATGTTTCTCATCCATCAGCTCCTGCTCCTGTGCCTCCCCTTGCTCTAAACACAACCCAAGGAACATTAATAGATACTTAGAAACATTAAATGAGACCCTGGGTCACTGCCTCAGTGTGTTGGCTACAACAAGACTTTGAACAGATTTTTAAGTTTGAGGACTTCTAATTAGTCTCCAGAGCTCCTTCTCTGTTCCTCCTCTCGCCATATAATATCGGTTTGCTGAACAATACGGCGTACCAATGGGTGCATGGGAAACTTAATGAACCATTTCGTGAAATGGGAAGTGGAAGGGAAATTGGCTCAAGCTGGCAACAAGTTTTGACACGCAGTGGGAGAAGAAGATGGATTTTAGAGACGCACGGTACAAGATGAATAGCAGTTAAACACTCAATTTTTCCACAAATGTTAACTTGTTTGTGTATTTCATTTCCTAAAATACCATTCTTCTTTTTTTTTTTTTTTCTCAGATGTGGGTGGACGCAGTCAATGTGGCAGTCATCTTTTCAAGACCAATTGTAAGCCTTTCATGAAGAGAAGCCGCAGGAAGTGTGCCGCATGCGTGGGATCATAATGATCAAAGTGAAATGTTGGTCGACTGAAATCAATAGCATCAGGGTGCCTGGAAATTGCTATTAAAGATCCCCAATCGATTGGGCAGCAGTAGTTCAGTGACAAAGCAACAGGTCGTTCAGCCTTAGAAACTTGGTGAATGTTTCCTGGCGACACTCGATGACACCAGGGAAGTGATGGAAACACAAACCAAGCTATTCAAACTGGGGAAAGTACTTTTTGAAGCATGTCCCCAGATTGAGAGGGGTCACCTTTATGTTTTGCATTTAGTGTGTTTTGTGTCACCTTGCTGTGTCCCCAGTCGGACTTATTTTCACGCAAAAAAATTGATGTAGTTTGACCACAGAGATTAATTAAACTTTTAACATTTTACAGAATAGGAAAAGGAGAAATGCGATTTTAATTAGAGCTACAACTAATGATTGTTTTCACTGGTGATGAATCTGCTCATTATTGTCTCAAAATGATCAATTAATGTTCTGCGCAAAAAAAAAAAAATTGCCCTTCACAATTTCCCAGGGGGGGAGGTGACATTATGAAATTACTTGTTCTGATCCTACCAACAATCAAATCCCCTAAATAAGCAGTTAAATATCATTTTAAAAATCTTCATTATATTAATTCCTTCTTATTTTTGCTTGAAAATCACTGAATCAATTAAAAAATTATCAAAAAAAGCTGATTAATTCTCTGTAGATAAAATAATCATTACAGCAGCACTCCTAATTGCACATTGCTGATGTGACCGATCAAAACGTGTGAGTATTTAAAGATTTGGGAGTTATTTTCTATCGGCAGTAAGTCTCCTAACAGCCGTCAGTCACACAACACTGTTGAGGATAACATGGATCTGCACACATCTCTAAGATAAGTACAACTTAATGGTGGGACTCAATTAAAAAAAAAAAAAAGTATTTTAATTAATTCAGGGCCTTATGAATATTGAAACACAAATAATGCCATATTAACTGTATTCAATAAAAGAAGCAACAATTTTTTTTAAGTCACACTAATGATGGCAAAAGACTGAAGCAATAATAGAATCATGTTCACTCTTTTATGTATTTTCAGTCTCAATATCAAAACAAACAATTTTGTGTTCTTTGAAAAAGCTCCTAGTAATAACCTTCTGTGACATGTTTAGTATAGAGGTGATATTAGAGTTACTCTACCAGAAAAACTCTTTAAATATACTTCCCATAAAATTATCACTTCTGCACAGAGAATAAACCAACACATGAAAACAAATTTCTAACCCGCAATTGCATACTATCGATCATTTGTATACAAACAAACCGGAATTGGTAGTCATCAAACTGTGTTCATGTTTTGCTAACTGAAGTCATCTTTGGAAATCCTGAAAATACACTTTTGTGTGAGTGTAACTATGAATTTTCTTCAGAAAGATATTCGCAATGTAGTAGAGATGTACCGTATTTGCCGCACTGTAGAGCGCACCTGCAAAATTAAAAAAAAAAAAAAAAAGTACATATATAGGCCACACATGACTATAAGGAGGAAGATTTCTCCGCCACGAAGTGCAACAGAGCGGCGTTATGTGATGCACCTGAACACATCACTCATGGCCGTCAGCTGCTGGAGAGCCGGACCAAGGAAAGCAGCACAAGACGAGGTCAAGAAAAGCAGAAATATTCCTTTTAGGGCAAGTTTTGGAGAAGCAGAGGTGCTCAGAAAAGCATGTATCTACATGCGGAAGTAGAATCTTCCAGCATGAAGCCCGTTAACACGTAAAACCACATCATTGTATAAGCCGCAGGGTTCAAAGTGTGTGTAAAAAAAAAAAAGTAGCGGCTCACAGTCTGGAAATTGCGGTACATCAACAACATTTTTTCCCCCTGTGGATTCTGGCAGAGTAACTTTAAGACTTGAATTGCTTCAGTTTTGTGCAGATTCTCTGTTGCCTTTTTTTTTTTTTTGCAAATAATTGTGCTCCCATCTTAAAAGTTCATGACTTAACACAGTGGATTTCATGAATTACACTAAGTTGGACTTTAAATTAGAGGTTTAAAAGTGCCCCAATTAAATAAATAGATCACTACAGAATAAATACTCAAATGTGTCATTAATTAACTAAAATGGGAATGAATACCATTCAGGTATCATTAAGTCATTAATATCCCAGTTCATTTTAGAAAAAGCGTGAGTTGTTGCAGATACATTTAGTAAAGAATTTGTAAGTACCTCTCATAGAAAAATTTTTTTTAGCTGTAGATCTGAGTAATATATAAAAAAAGATTGCTCTTTCTTGAAAAAAAAAAAATCCATATCATGATCACTTTCATGGTTGAAACTGACAGTTTTTTTATGTCATGCTTTAACTTTCCTTTACAACCACCGGGTCGATTCTTCAACGACTCCTACAATTTGCTAATCTGTGCCATAATCTGCTCCACAGCACTACACCTACTTCTTTGACTGCGTCACTATGTCATCATTCAATATCCATTACATTTCCTAATAAAAAGACATTGCCGCTTTATTTCCTGACTCGTGTTGCTTCCGCTGGGTAGAAAATTGGTAAAGTTGGAAGAACTGTTCTCATCAGCGTGCAAACTTTTTCTCAACAGGATATCGTGTCTCAGTAAATCCCAGAAGTTAATGACCGCTGTGCCACAGAGGGTAGCTCTGTTTTTCACCAGATGCTAGATTTTTGGAATTCCCTAGATTCTAATGTGCACCAGAACAGCAGTTTTCCAGCTCAAGTCCCAGGCAGCATGTAGCATCTCATTAGCTCCGGTCACTGATCGAGTGTGACAGACATGAAACCTGACACATGCTGCAAACCTCCACTATACATTTCATCTGCCTTCCCCATAATGCTTGAAAAATGGTTTTTTGCATTTGTAATTTTTTCCTGTCCTCACCCCCTTGCCCCAGATCGGTCCTTTCATTGTGATCATTTTCTATTCACACTTGCATGTTTCAGCGTCTTTCAATTTCGGTTTTCCTTTGAAAGAGACATTCTGACAATCTGGCGCAGATGACTGAATTTCAAGTCTAGTAATTGTGGCGAAAAATGTAAATGTAACTGCCAAACTAAACCACATACAAGAACTGTAGGAGATACTTTGAGACAGACATGATGCATAGTATTCACCATTTTGAGTACAAGTGTTGGAGGATTATCATGACACTCACCTGCACAAACATGCAGCCCTGCAGGCACGCACACTCACGCACCCCGGCACGAACGCACACACGCACGCATGCTCACACACACTCACACTATGATACTACAGCCAACTGGCCCTTGAGCGCCACCGCGGATGGGCCGCGGTGAAAGCTCTACTTTATCTGCTCTTTCCCTTTGCCTTCGCCCCCTCAGCACTGACAGCTGCTTCCTAACGAAGCCCACTCTCATCCAAGCAGACCCTGTGATAATGAGGCTCTGCCCAGAACTACAGGCAACCAGGGAGCAGTGTCAACAGCTCAGAGCTGACCTCCTGAACGGGCTTGCTTCCCCTCGTTCACCGAGAAGGAAAAAGCTGCACCTCATTGTTTGGGTGGAGAGTGGATCCTTGCCTCGGGGAATTGCCTATGTCCAATACTAACACTGAGCTGAAACTGTGCTGAGGTCTACTGTGAAGACATACATATGTGCGTATTCATAAATGTGCACACGCCAGCAAGTGTGCACATGAAGACAAGAAGACTCACATGATGTAGAAGAGAATGAAAAGTGATGTACCCATGCCACATAAGAAAAGGAATTTGAGAGTTGTAAATCTCAGTTTTATTCCAAATTTAAACATACTGAAAAAATCAGCAGGCTTCCCTTGCATAATATTTTGTATTGACAACGAATAAATCACACCAGTGTTGGCAGGAAAGAATCACCCAGAGGCAAAAATCTTCACAGAATACAACCTTTTCTATTGTTTAAACAGAGTGAGGAGCAGCATATATTTTGTTGCTTATGAGATATGCAGGCCGTGGCAGATAATTCTAATTAAAGTGACCAATCTGCTATACTTTAACAGGCATTTGAATTAGTTAGGACTGAGTTTCTCTTGGGATGGAGCTAAAACAAAGGCACAACAAAACAAGCATGTAATGATAACTGGGACCTCTGTGACTGCATCTGTTCCCGGACAAAACATTAACAGAAAATGTCTTAACACCGCACAGTGCGTTACATATTGTAAGTATATCTTTCTCATGCATCCCTTGTTGGAAGAAACCCTTTAAAAGACCAGTCTGTGTTTGCTTTGGTGGTTTCACAAATGCAGCATTAATCATAGTGGATAAGCTCTGCAATCGACAACAGACGCCCTCTGTAATGAATAAGTCAACTAATCTGTGCCAGCTTACAGACTGCGAACTAGAATAAGAGCAGCCGAGGGATAACCGCGCAGAAAATGGAGTAAATAAGGACTTTATACTCAACAGTGTGTCTGGTGAAATGAAAGTCTCTCTAGACTCCGCTACTTTCATGGAATTAATTGACTTGTTCGGGGAACAAAAAGAAAATAATTCATGGGAAACTTAGAAATGCACCAACAAGAAAACCATGTCCGGCTAGAGTTTGTTGGCAGTCTATTTCTAAAACAGGAAAAGTTTTGTCAATTACAATCCCTGCATATTCGTGGTTGGTGCAACAAATCAGATCTCATGGTATTATTGGCCCTATTTTTTTCCTTTCCAGTTTCCAGCGTGGACTGGAGCATTCTAAAACAAAACAAAAAAACCAAAAAAATAAAAAACAACAGCACCTGTGAAACATTCTGGCTTAGACATTAAACAAACTCGGAAACAGCCAGGTTTATACATTGGATTCAAGCAATTTGAATAAAAAACACCTAGCCAGGCTGACAGAAGGTAGACGACGCCAAAGACAGACTGATATTGCAATAAAGTGAGACTACAAGGTGGAGCTACCATAATGGACACAGGGTCAATATCATCATTATCATTCTTATTGTTATTATTATTATAATCATAGTAGTAGTAGTAGTAGTAGTAGTAGTAGTAATAGTAATAGTAGTAGTAGTAGTAGTAGTAGTAGTAGTAGTAGAAGTAGTAGTAGTAGTAGCAGTAGTAGTAGTAGTAGCAGTATTTTCCACTTGGTCTGAATGGTATTAAAAGGATCCTTGGGTGACAGGCTTCATTTCTTATCAGATTTAGGTGCAGCCTCCAGGTTCAAGCCTTCATGTTCAACACATTGCATAGTGCGCAAGTCTTTTGCACAGGCAATCATAGCTGTCCTAATCTATCTATTAATCATCTCTGCAGACAGTCACTGGATGTGATCACATGTGGTAAAGCAGAGGTGCAGATGTGCTCCGTGTGTGAATTAATCCCACACAGCATTGCCAGTGGTTATATAGGAATAGAAAACAAAGATGAACTCACCATCAGAACAGCTGCAGCCTGTAAGGTGTCCAGTGTAGCTCTCGTCCTAAAAAATCCTGCAGGGGACATCTCTGACAACCAGCTGCGCTACTTTGGTCTTCATTTGGTGTGGCGAGGCTCCTGAAAGTTCACAAAATGTTTCTCAATCCCAGCTCATCCTGCTACAGCACTGGCTTGAATCCATACACGTTTACCCCCGTGTATAATTTAATTTTCTCTGTGATGTATTTGCTTAGATGCAATGGGTGACTTTGCATGGAAATTTGTGTTGGTGATTTAGTTAGTTGATTCTTTTTTTTAAAAAAAGAAATCCAAGGATTATCCAGCGTCAACGAAAGCTGCGCAAGGCAGATCAGAGGCAACACTGAGGGGCAGAATGGTTGCACCTGAGGTGTTTAGCCTCCCGAGCGCTGGGAGACGTCCACAACAAAACTGTCTTGTTTTTAACTCACTCAACGAGTTTCCAGCTGTCTCCCCAGTGCTGCAGCAGCTGGCTTCACTTCTGCATATGAAAACTTTAAGACAGTCGCCATGGGAGATACAAATTTCCTAGCACTGGTTTAGCTCACTGATATGATGCCTTCATTCAGCTGAGAGTACTGGGAATTTTTGTACTTTCATTTATCTATGTTTTATTTTCCCACCAGAGCATGCTCATTTTCAAAGAAGTCTTATCTGAAAAAAAGCAAAAGAGCTAAATGTGAAATACTTAAAAAAGATTGTAAATAACCAAAAATAAGTACATTTATGCGTGTGTGTGTGTGTGTGTGTGTGTGTGTGTGTGTGTGTGTGTGTGCGTGTGTGTGTGTGTGTACTTTCCAGTCAAAAGTTAGTTCTTTCCACTTTAACTGTAATACGGTTTGTAATGCAGCCATATTAGTCAGATAAGCACCAATACATACTTCACCTGAGCGTTATATAAAAGCCACGTTTCTCACCTCAAAGTTTACTTCACTCCTCCATACATATGTACATTTAAAGACTACTACATTTTATTATCAACATATAAAACAAACCGAAATAAACTTTTATCTAATACTACCAAAATGTCATCCTATAACAATATATTGGCCTATAAAACTAAGGGTTTTAGTTTTTGCTTCTATGATTG
Organism: Parablennius parvicornis; assembly: GCA_900302745.1. NCBI lineage: Eukaryota > Metazoa > Chordata > Actinopteri > Blenniiformes > Blenniidae > Parablennius > Parablennius parvicornis. The sequence continues at coordinate 2,972 of OMNM01034272.1, read as the reverse complement.
AATAAATTAGTTAGACATTAGTTGCTGGCTGGAGGTCCTCCATTTCATAATCTCAGTGTTTTTTTTTAGCCTTTTTTAAACACTTAACAGAGGCTAGGCCTCAGTCTAAACAGCAGTGTTAAAACAGAAGGACATGCATAAATATATAACACCTATCCTATTAATTTATTATCGTTAGCTATTAATAATAACTATATGTTGGGGTAATGCCACTACTTAAGTTTTTTTTTTTCTTTTAATCTTTTTTCTTTTTATGTCTTGTCTTATTCCATATGTTTACATTGGAATAAAGACGTAAAATGTATAGCCTCAGTTTGTATTGGATTTTGTGATTTACGTGAAGTCGCAGCGAGTATGTCCCTTTAGCAATCATAAAGTACTTTGTTTTATGGTATCATTTAAAATATACTGTCGCCCTAGTATGAAAGTTTTGAGTCATTTGCCACAATCCTTTTTACCTGAGAGAAAGAATAAAACTTACAATAAAAAGAATTGTAGGAAACCTTACAACGTTGCACTGCAGAAAAGCATGAATGTGCCCTATAAATGGACCTAGTTTCTGGTGAAACTGTCCTCCTGCACTTGCCACTAAAAACAATAAGAATCATTTGGTTATATATAGGGAATTGTTTTTTGATTGTGCATCTTAAAGATCAAGATAGTTTTAATTTCTGCCAGATTTTTGGTCGTCAAATGTATTTCTAAACGGGCATTTTTTCTGAGCAGAATTCTCATTTGTCAGTGTTTGAGTCAATGAGCCAAGAAATATATTTTATTTGGAATAATTCATTATTTCCGCTTCAGTCTGACCCCTATCAAGTCCCTCTGAACTGCCTCCTCTGCCCATCGACAATGATCTTAAGTCCCGCTGGCCACTTCCTCTTTCGAACAACTTTAAGTCTTCTGTGGTGCAGATGGTAACACATAAGAAGATTATGGTGGAACTACGGCCATCGTGGTTGCAACTCCAATAGTTTAGAAACCACTTGAATTAGTGATAAATCCTTCTGGACCATTTGTAAGCAGATGTGACAATTTGAATTATTTCCCCCCTTATTACTGCAGAGCTTTGCAGGGATCTGAAGCATATGGTGCCTCATGCCCTGATGTCTGATTATGAATTTTACTGTAGGATGGACATTACCAATGATGTCTGATTTTAGAAAAAAAAAAAACATCCCAGAAGGTGCTGTTTGACTAATCCTGTGATATAAGAGTGGGTTTTAGCCATCCCAAAGATGGTAGGCTTTCATTCATTACTTAAAGTAGAGACCTGTTTGGGACTCTCAAAGATCAAAGAGCAATGGACTTGTGAAGGATATATTATCAAAGTACAGACGGCAGCTGTACTTTGCCTTGGAATACTGGGACTCCATCATCTCCTTTTGTCCCTCAAATCCATTTAAAATATGTCTAAATATGGCTTATGATTAAATCTGTGCCACATGGAAGTTGCCTCAAGCTACATATACCTGAGAGAGTATAGCATCTAGAAGAGATCTGGGGCATTGCAAAAGGGATGGAAGTAAGACTGGTCAGTCTCAGTGCAATTTTAGAAGCAGTAACATAAGCCCTACATCTGCAGGGCACAGTAAGATCTTTAATGTGACAAGCTACAGAAAATAACAAGTGACACTATCTGTCCAGACTGTGCATCCGATGAAGTCCGGTGTTTTTGTCTCAGGGAGTTTGAAGAAGTCCAGCAAATGGGAAAAGTGACCATGACATGATCGACTTTACCACACACAGCCTAATATATCCCAGGAGGATGAAAGCAGTCAGCAGGCAATAAACCTTCATCCAGAAACCACTGAGGGTAATAAGGTGGAGAGGCCTCGTTCTGGTGGTCAAATAATACTGGCAAATTCCAGCCTACAACTTCATCCCAGAATAGTACAATTGGTGGTATGTGGAGTTAGGTTGTGGACTTATCGCACAACTATAAGGGCTCACATTTTTCTTTAGCCTGCCATATAATTTCTTCTTTGGTGTCAAAGAAAAGATACAAATACATGGTATCTGAGAGCCTGCCTTTTTGCATTTTTCCTAGTATTTGATAGGAGTTATCATCACATAAGCAATGCCATACATTTTTGGAGAAAATCATTGTGCAAAGCATATTTCTAAATCAGCAGCATCACACTGCATTGACAGGATACTTTGTTGATCCTATTACAAACACAAAAGGCAACTCATTTTCAGTGTCATTGCACTGTGTACAGCGAAATTATATAACTGCATATTCACATGTTTCAGGCTGCAACAGCAAAGCCGTTCCACAGAGACAATTAAGGCTTATTTACATTAAATGATGGGCCTTCTGTTTATCTTTCCTTGATTTACTCCATCAAAGAAATAAGCAGCATGCTGTCACAATTATTTAACAAGTTGTTTGTATCATTTAATAGTAATTAGAAAGAGTAGATATAAATAGTTCTCACCAGCAAGTCATTTATTTTTCATGTTAATAGATTTTCACAATTTCGCAACTTTGCATATGCTCTCATTTAATGAAATACAATGATATGGACACCAGAATAGATCTCTCTTTCTCTCTCTCTCACTCTCTGTCTCTCTCTGTGTGGTTGTGCAGGGTTTTGCTAAACATTATAGTGGCTAGATAGGATTTTTGCATGTGTTTATTCTAATAACTTTGAGATTTTACAAATGTTAAAAACCAAAGAAAGTATAACTTCTTATATAATGGTGCTATAGTAGTTGGGACTACCTCCTTACACTGAACAAAATCAAGTATAATTACAGTATTGGTGATGTGTGTTCATGTTCTTCGTGTGTTTGTGTGGTTTTTCTTCTGGACTACCCCCTAAAGGTAAAGTCACAGCCGGTACCAGTGGACACTCCATGAAAGATTAGATATTCAGGAATGGATGGATGGATAATTTATGTCAGTGGAGTGTGGAAAGAAGTATTCTCCAAAAATATTCTCAGTTTTTAAGTATTTCAACAAACCA
>OMNM01034270.1:0-12390 GCA_900302745.1 Parablennius parvicornis | reverse complement strand
TCAGACTTTATATAATAATAATTATTATTATTATTATTATGTAAATAAAATCATATGTTTCAAAAACCAGAAGTGTGATATCAGTTGCAAACTTTTACCAGATATTATAAAAGCCCCTATCACAAGGAGTTTCGTTTATATCTGTTCATATCTTATGTTGTTGTGATAAAGATGAGTAAATCCAGCACAAACTGACCCAATACAAACGTCATGTGGTTATATAGAACCTGATTGAACTGCAATACATTTAGTTATTCAATTTAACAGGGGACTGAGTCATGTCAGAAAAAGAAAAGAAAAAGTCATGGAATTTAGCCGCTCCTTCACATTGAGAGAGGCCAGTTGTGGTGGTTTGGCCATCTTATCAGAATGTCTGCTGGTTGTCTCCCTTCAGATTTTTACTGAATGGGAGGAGGCCCCGAGGTCGGCCCAAGTCTCTCAGAAGATACTATACTGTGTCTTTGGTTTGGTCTGGGAGCGACTTGGAGTCCCCTCAGAAGAGCTGGTGGACATTAGTGGACATAGATGTCAGGGGTTCCTTGCCTTCAATACTGCCACTGCAACCCCATAAGATCTTAACAGGAAAGACAATGGAGACTTGGTATTGGGGCTGCCAGATGTTCATCTTTGTTGGATAATAGATTGAGATGGGAGAACTTCCAACCTTGAGATTGGAATATAACTTGCTCTACCGTTTGACCCAGAGGTGCCATGAGATTATCATTTAACTTTGATTTATTCTCATACTCTCAAACACCAAAGTGTGGCTTACATTTTTAATGACCCCCGTCACCTCCCAGTGCCCATGTCTATTGTTTGGAAATAAAGTTAGATTGTACATAGCTTATGCGTATCTTATCTCCTCTTCATGACACCTACACTTATAGCCTTCAGGTCCGTATGCTTCTGACACCAGTGCCAGCGTCCAGAAAAAAAGACGAGAATACAAAGCAACTGTTATAGCAACAGACGGACAGAACAAAAAAGCAAATGAAAAAATGTAATTAGGTATTAACAAATAAAATAGAATAACTTAGTCCAAAACAGTCAATATCATGAAGAGCAAAATAGAGCAATGCCAATTAACAAAACCAGAGAGTTCAATAAGTATAAACACAAACAACTGAAAAAATGATGGAAAAAATTCCTGTGGAGCAGCTGAAGTCTAAAGATCGGAACGAGTGTGTGTATTCGCTCTTTAGATACTGTTACAAAGAACCGCGACTCAACGAAAGGCTTTCTTGTGATTGGAACAATAGTCTTTTCTTGAGATTCTGTCACTTGTGTTGATTGCGGCGTCTGCAGTCTGATCCCCCCCTCCTCTACATCTCTGCTCATGTGGCATGGCAGCTGTAAGAGAGTGTGTATGGGTGAAATTGCAAAGTGCTGAAGGGTCACTCCTCATACCTGTGGTGTAAAGCTGCATATTACAACAGTGACTGATGCTCAAAGAGGCGGCAGGAGACCGAGCGAAAAACACACAGTCCGACGTTTCTCGCTGTGAAAAGTGCTGCTGCAAAGAGCTTCACGGGCGCAAGGCAGTAATACTCATACAACCTGCGTGACAGTTCTCACCTTGCTTATCCACCGGTCAGACTGTGAGGAAACTCGTTGGAATAGTTTGAGCTGTAACTACAATTTGATAAATAATTTCATTTATGAAATTCACTTGGGAGCACTTGCTTAATGTGGTTTGTATCTTATAGAATTAACTCCACCGTAACCTCTTGCACACGTGGGAAATAAGTGTTAAGAAGTTTTATGATCCGAGGCTAGAATTATTTTGTAATTTAGCTGTTCAATGCGAGGTGAATCCCTCTCATTACAGCGGGACTAATAGGTAAACAGAGAAACCCTGGAGGAACGTGTTGCAATTGCAAACCGAAAGCCGAAATCACACAAGAAGAGCTCGAGATGATCTATTCCAGACTCCAAAGTGATCCGCAGCAGGTGGAAAAACGCCCCCAAAAAATTCAAAATGTAGACAACGTTTGAGTGGATTTAATATGGGAAAAGATTAAATATACAAACAACAATGAGCTGGTGGATTCATTTCATTAAATAACTTTTATTTCTTTAAGAATAACTGAAGAAAAGTTGTTAGCAATTTCTGTACAATTGTTTTTTTTTTGTTTTTTTTTTATCGTTTTTCCTTGGGATTTGCTGAAAACTTTTGAATGATCAACAGGGCTGAGATTTGTTACGCTGCCAAATAGTGCACTTTTAACCTAAAAAGATTATTATTAGTCCACAGGCATCCGTCAGATTCCTTCCAATAAATTCCTTGACGAGTTCCTTAAGCCTAGTTCTTCCGCTCCAGTTTCGGTTTCCGTCGGCTTCTTGTCCTCCGTCCAAGTTCATCATTGTCAAAAAAAAAAACAAAAAAAAAAAACAGGCACATTAAAAATACTGCCATTTCCCAAGGACTGTGTCTTTGATTGCATCCACAAACTGTGCAGGCACCCAGTAGACCCAATATTGAGACGCTTCCGTTGGACCCAACTGAAAAGCCTGCAGAGGAGGAGATAGACGTTGAAAACTTTCAGAAAGTAACACAGCTTAGGAAAACTCAATCTAGAAATGACAAAACATACAGCCCAACTTGATCTTGAGTAGGCTGGACCAGTAAAGTAATGTCATAGTAACCTTTACATTTAAACTCTAAAAGGCTTAATTTACTGTGGTGCAGAGCATACGTGATGAAAATGTCCCTATTTTCACAAAATCAAACAATTGCTACTGCAAATGACTACAATCTCAACATAAAGCCAATTTTAATTAAACCTGGTAAAAAAAATATAATGAAACGTCTAAAGAACGTCTCCTATAGCCGATGCAGTCTGCGTGTTTTTTTTTTTTTTTTTTTACAAAATCACCCTGACAACATGGCTTAGAACCTAAAATTAGTTTGCTATGTTTCATGGCAGCATCCGATACTCTTAAGAAACCTTTTCAAAAAAGCGGTTTTCTTCAAAATTTTTACAGTTTATTTGATAGTTTAGCCAGATTGGAGTCTGTTGTGAACCCCGACAGTCAGCTCGAAAAGCCTCTTCAACCTGACTCCACATACTGGGTGTAAATGAAGATTTAATGGTTGTTAAGACCTAACACATTTTGCAACAAAAGCTCATACTGCAATTAAATATGACCAAACAACAGCTAAACAAGGAAACATTTTTCTCAAATTACCCTTTGTTTCGACCTAGTTATCCCCCATAGCTCTTTTTTTCCTCAAACCTCTGCCATCACATTTTATACCGCGGTGCTGCTTTAAACGCCGCTGCTCTGCATTATGGCATCATATCTCTGCTCTTAAGAGCTAACTGTACGTGGGATTGGATTGACAACACAGGCTATGAAATGTGATGAGGCGGCAAAAAAAAAAAAACAAACCTCCCCCTGAACCACACCCAAGTCCCTCAAAGATATTAGATTAGGACAAACGCACTCAACTCACTGCAAAAAATAGAAAACAGCAGTATAAGCATATGAGTGTGTTCTCACGACATGAATTCATGGTTAATAAATAATTCCGCTTCAGCTCGTACACGATAAAGACGTGATGATGCACTTTCCCGGTGCCGCTAAAAGACAGCTCCATTTACTTCAAACTACCTGCTTCCATTACATCACTTGTCCCCCGAGCTTCCATCTCAGACAAAGACAAAAACAAGTGAGTTTAGACGTAAAGGTTAATCTGGAGAAGTCGCTGACATTTTCCCGCGCCGCAGTGACTCCCATCGCACCGGTGCGCTCCCTTCAGCCGCCGTTTACTGCTTTCACTTTTCTCCAAACAGACAATGTGAGCTTTTATATCACTGGCACTATTAATTACACAATAACAATTCTGCGGAACCAAGTGGAATGCAACCGACCCACCATTTCCAGACCCTTCTCTTTCTATTAATGGAGGAGAACGTGGACACTTTGTTTGATAAAACCGTGAAGTGTGATGTGCGGGAAGCGGCGACAGTTACCATCATGTGATAATCCTCGTGGCCTTCGATGGGTTCAGACACTACATTTTTAATGGAGCCCATTGGGACTTTCTCTGTTCTCTCTGCCGGTAAAGAAAACACAGACAAACGGGGGAGAAATCTTCATCATCAGCAACCATCACACTGCGGCGAGTCTCTTTGTACACGACGAGAGCCGGATGTCTCCTCTTACCTTTTGTTCCGATCCACAACTGATCCTGTTCCAGTTTGAAAGTGAGTCTAACTTTTCCTCCGGACTTGTTGAACATCCCGGATAAAGGCACTGTTGGTAATCGTTCCTGCGTTGGGGGGAGAGACAGAGCAGCGGTCAGGCAAAGTGCTGCACATTGATTCAAAAAGCGCGGCTGAAGCGGTTTTCACCTTTGTTCCTTTGATAGCTGTCATGATGTCATCTGGTTTACCCTTATCCAAAACTTTCCTGTGTTGCTGGAATGACAGTGGATGTTAAAAATCACACGGGATGAAAAGACAGAGTCTGCTCTGTAGGAGCGGTTGTCAAAGTGTGGGGCGAGGCAGAGGGGGGGGGGATGCATGAATGAATATTCTTCTAGGAAAACTGTTAAAAACATGTTTTCATTGCAATTCATACTATTTGCTGACATTTTCCTCTTGCGGACTTCTTTTTGCCCACGGTGCTTATGTTTGACTGGATAAAGCTCCGTGTTGAGGCTCCCCCCCCCCACACACTTTGAAACCTTCTGCTCCGCAGCGACATGAGGAATCCTACCTTTTGCCTGCATAAAGGCTCCTTCTTGTTTTCCTCGGCCTTCACTTCCTGCTGGATGACCTCTTTGGGCGTGTTCACAGCTAATACGTCATTTATCGTAGAGCCTACCACCATGATCTTCGCCCCATTCGTAACCTTTATTTCACGTAGCGTCTTGTCCTCTGGGAGAAGCCCTTTGTACATCACTTTCTGCATTGCTGGTGGAAGACCTGAAGAGACGGAGGAGAAGAGTGAAAAACGTCCGCCGTGATGTGCAGTTTCAGGTTTCCACTGACTGAGTGCTCTTACCAGTGAGGGCGTGGATCTTGTCTTTTAGCTTGGCGCCCGTGCTGTCCACGGGAATTTTCAGATCATATTTGTTTTTGTTCCAGATGATCTTCAAGTCCACCGTTTCCTGCGAGTCGTCCGTATCGTCCCCGTTGCTAATACTAGAGTCCTGAGTTGTGGCATTTCCTGCATCTGAGTGAGACGTCGTTTCTGCGTCACTTCTCTCGACGTCCTCGCCCAGTGATTCGGCTTCTTTTGGCTTCGTCTCAGTTTCCATTATGACTTCCTCACCGCCTGAAAGAGCACAAGATCTTTGAATGGATCTGTGTGGCTGATGAGTGCATTATCTATCTAAACAGTGTCACACATCCTTCATTACTTGTAATGAGCATTTCCTACAGTTTTCAAAATATCAGGCGGATCATGTCACCTGAAAGGACGCCGTTCAAAAAAAACAAACAAGTCAACAGCATGAACGTAACAAAACGTCGTTTTCTGAATTGACAGGTCCGGAAATTTTTTCAGTTCATCTTGGAAACTCATAAGCTAAATCATCAGCTGAACGTTAACTGTAGCAACTTTTAAACTGTCCTGCTACACTGTATGACGTGAATCTAAAAACGTTGGGCATGAAGCTTGGCATGTGCAGGTGGCATGATAAAAACGCAAGCTGAATCACAGCCTACGATGTCCGTGAGTCAAAGTGAATGCCCAAGAATAAAACATCCAGTCACGAAAAAGAAACTAGTCATGCATGAACGAAGCCCTCGCTCTCGTGGAATTCATGTGTTTGGAGAGAAGCACCAAACAAGTTTTTTGTTTACATTCCACACACTTCTTTGACAAATTCTGCCGCTGTACGCGCTGATCAGTATGTCATTTTATATTGCATTTCTATAGGTTACTTTGTTGACGTAGGTCCGAGTAGCAGCCACACTGTGAGATGATAACTCCAAATTTCTGACACTAACACAGGTTGTCTTTGGTTGCAAGACCATGACAACTTCCGTCCTTAAACCTGTCCGACAGTGCGACGTTTAGAGCCAAGACCAAAGATATCGCTCATGATTGCTATCTTTCCTCTGAGATAGACTAAAAAAGTCTCGATTTGGGTGATCTTCACTAAAACACTAAAAAAAAGCATATCTACGTGTAGGATATTAACAGTAAATGAACAAAAACACTGCGGGTCCTTTACTTTAGATACTAAAGTGATACAACAGATATCTGCTTGGAGTAAAATAGCTAATTGTTATTTATGATAGTTATGGTCTGATTGGTTAAAAGGTAGAGGCAGCAGTTCCAACTGTACTAAATTAACCACAAGACAAGACAGGACATGTCCAGATTTGGATTACTTACATGCAATCGTACATTTTCGAAGTTGAAAATGTATAAATCAAACATAACCTCCACATTTTAAAGCTGATGATAGTGTTTTCTTACATATATTCCTGCAAATATGCTGCTCAAGTCCTGAGAGATAACAAAAAAATGGTCAAAACTGACTATATGAACGCGATAAATGACGTGTAGCTTCTCTTGTTTCACTTTTACTGCTCCCATACTTTCTCTTTCTAGTTCTTTCCACCATTCTTTCAGTTCGTCCACTCGGGAAATGTGATCATTTAGTGGTCGGGGGGCTGAAAAAGAGCGAACCACGCCTGAAGACCACCACAGACATGTTTCGTTCCAACCACAAAAACACCGCATCTTCTCTCACGTCTGGCCTCACTCGACACTCAACTGCTGCCGTATAACACCGAGTATTACACCGTATTTATCATCCATGACTCAATCATATAAAATCGGCTTATTAAGCGCCACAGACAGCCGGTATAAACCTTTACATTTGTTGAATCATAAACATTAACATTCATCAGATAGAGCTATGTTAGCATTAACGTGAGCTAGCAGCAATACTGGGCAACATTTTAAGAATAACGTTACGGAGAAAACTCGCCGTTACATTACAGTCCGTCAATAACGTAAGGCGACACACACTCTACTATAACGACGTGCTGTTTTACTGTTAATATTGCCTCTCGGAACGAAAATATTAAGATAATTGTGCCGAATGTTCTCAGTACCCACCATCCTGGGTCGCCATGATGATTGTGTACAATCCGTTGTAGGGGAGCTAACAGCCGGAAGCGGGGTGACTCTGATACCCAGGAAACAAAAGTCAACTAAAACACGGTTAAACACTCGCGCTGACGTGACAGTGCAACAGAAATAAATCAATAACTTCGCATTTTGAAGTAACGTCACAAGTAAAGCCACATTTTTGAAATATTCATAGTTTTAGTCATCCGTTACGCCAACGGAGACTCGTAGTGCGCACGCGCAAAGGGAAATCGTTGTATTTTAAGTTGTTTTTCTGAAGTTTGCGTGAATAGCAAATGATTTGAGAGTATTATTTTATCCAAAAAATGATAATCATACAAGTATTTCCATTAAATCTGACCGAAAATTGAACATGTGATCTGCAGTCATGGAGCAGTGACGGCGAACACGGAAACAAGGAGAAGTGAAACCTCTCGATTCACCGAGCGTCTTTGTTGTTATGGCCGCAGACGAAGACACCAAGAAGAAGAATTTTCACTTTTTCCTCTTGGCTATTAATCTCTGACTCTCTCCAGCTCTGGCAATAAAATCAAACCTACCACTTTCTCTCTCAAGCAAGCATACACGCATTTTTAAACATTTTGCAACTTTTAATAGTGCAACAATTTACTCCCATGTCATAGAGTAGAACAGGATAGATTTAGAATAGAAAATGCTTTATTAATACCAGAGGGAATACAGAATAGAACAGAATGTTGCAAAGTAAATATTGCATATTGATATGTACAATGCTTAACAGTGATTATTATATGTATGAAGGGAAATAACAGTAAATACACACAAAAAACACTATATACAGGGAACGGTTCTAATGTCTGATGATCGCAGGAAAAAAGGGTTTCCATCCAAATGTACCATCTGTTGGAATATTATATGTAATAGTTGAATCTGAATGTATAGTTACAGGTACTCATTTGTAGGGTGATGATATGTATTTACTTATCGTGATGACAAAAATGAGTGGAATCATACATTTTAGTAGGTGTCTTCTTTTCAGCAAATTGCCTCAAGATAATCAAATCCTTTTGTATTGTTATTATATTCTTTTTTAACTTTGCATTTCCTGATTAGTGTTTCTGTATGTCTGTATTATATCCCATATTGATGAAATTCATAGTGGAATCGCCATCCTTTCAGGAAATAGATTTGTCATTTTTTGGAATACACCATTACCTAATTCTGACATAGAACCCAATAATTCTTACTTTCTGACAGGCAGAGGATCACTCAACGTTTCACCCCCCTGCCATTGCCGTTGCCATTCAATCCCGTGCAGCTTCCAAGTTTCCCAATGTTCTTTGTGTTGCCAAATTTCACAATGAGGGGACATGTTGTTCTTGAAGTAGTCCATTTCACAGAGGTTTCGAAAGGCTTTGTCAAATACGCACTTGTCATTCTTGTCGATGTCTACATCAGGTACCTTCAGGAGATCTTCAAGCTTTTGCACATTTTACTTTTCCAGGGCCCTTGCAGTGGTTCGCCAGTTCTGTAGATATTCACAAATGCTTCTCTGAAATTATCTAAATTTACAAACCCCCTCAGGGGAATGAATGATTTAACCTCCACTCTCATATTTGGTTCCTGTGTATATAGAACCTTATCGTATTGTGCATAAATAATAATTTTTTCACATTCCACCCTCCTTTGGCACGGCGCTATATACCTGGAGGTACGGTTGTGGATGGTGGGGTTTCTGGAGTTGGAGTTCCTGGCATTGGTATCATTGTCAAAGGAAAAATCAAATCCCAATATTTCACCCTGAGTATTCTTCTCTGGAGCTATGCTCAATAGAGAGAAACTCCAGGACCAGCTCTCCGTTTCAAGGGTCTGGACACTGAGCCCTCGCGTTGGTTCAAAAGGTGGACAAAACTCTTCTAAGAGTCTATTTAAGCTGGTAGTCAAGGAGATTCGCTCTGAATACTCATGGTCGACATCCATGGGTCTTGCCCTTTCTTCATCTGGAGATGTAACTTGACAAAGAAACCCAGGCTGCATTCACCAGACACCTTTCATCATGACTCCTGTTTGACGAGCACTTGCTAGGTTTCAGAGGAAATATTTTTTGACCTAGTTTGCCTCCCAAGGTCATGATTTTACTTAATCTAATTCAGATGGCATAACCTGTTAGAATCTTTTATTCCTGGCATACATCAACATCTTTAATCCTTTTAAGAATGTTAAAAATCAGGAAAGTCCACAATATAATACTTTAATTGCAGGTTGGTGTGCTATATGGCAACCCCCACTACCTATTACCCAACACCCACTACCTTTGTGAGTGTATTCAGTCATATTCTAACATTTTAGGAAACAGTGAGGTAGATTACATTATGTATGTTAGTAAAAGACCCTAGAAGCAGGATGATTAAAAAATGTGATTATTGAATATTGGAGGCAGTGTGGGATTGAGCAAGTTTTGGATTTTCCTACCTTTTTTCAGACATGTTAAACTCAGCGCCGGTTGGTGATACATTCCACAGGTGGGGCTCTTCATTATTATTCTGATTCAGCCAATGTTAAATAACTTTAAAAGCAGTGCGTTTACAAACCACTTTATAACAATCTTGGCTTTTTTTGATTGAGAGAGGTCCCCAGTGATAAAACATTATAGTTTTTTTAAACAGCTAGTGAATATACACTTATTAAGACTCCTTTATTAACATACTTGTATCTAAATATTTGTATTATATATATGTATTCCTACGTGTATATCCATATATATCTGTGTGTGTGTGTGTGCGCGCGCGCGCGTGTACTGCATGTATGTTTATTTATTTATGTATTTTATTTATCATGCTTACCTTCTCTCTTCAGGTTGTGTGGGAGGGTTGCAATTCTCCTGGTGACCCCTCGGAGGCAGCAGAGTTGAAGAGGAAGGTGAAAAAAAAAGCCCAGAGTGACGTCACTCTGACGGGGAAGTGAAGTCCACAAACATTGTTGATAATTAAAGTCACAAGAAGTCATGAGTACTTTGTGGAAGAGAAGGGAAGTGTCCTCATGACTGTTCCTGTCGCTGTGCTCCTCCTCTTTTCCCTTTTTTTTTTCAATTGAAGCATTAAACTGTAACTTCACGCAGAAGATAACTTTTTACTGGCGCGACTCTCTTCCAAATGGGTTTATTCCAGTCTGCTCCGGAGTGTTGATTTCTAATCCAGATTACTCGGCAGCATTACAGGGTGATGTGTATTTGAAATGTCTCGTCTGGATTAAGAAGAAGACACCATGGTGGACAGACGGACTTTCAACGTTGTGATTTTGGGAGTGGGCTTTCTGTTCATCTTCACAGCCTTCACCACATGTGGGAATATTGAAGTAAGTCACACTTCAGGTTGTGTTTCTGTGGACTGAGATTTTTCTATAGTCGTCTTATTGCAATGAATGGATTGAACAGATTTCTTGGCCCATTCAGAAATCCTAAAAATAATCCCATCTCACACCCACAATAGCGCGCTTCTAAATATGTTTTTGGCAACATGTGTATGCTCACCACAGTTGAGATATTTTTGCAAACCTTAAAAAAAAAAGAGGAAGAATGAAATCCAACCACAGATGAGTGTATGTGAAGCAGTAAAGAGGCCAAACAGGCTGCTGCCAGGAGAATCTCGTGTTTCTAATTTCCCCTCACTGGTCAATGAGATGATGAAGCCAGATGAATCTCTTTAGGACCTCATCATAACCTGAGCATCGTCTGCTTCATTTTCAGCAAACTGTAGTGAAAAGCCTGGGAAATGGTACTTTCTCTGGGAGTGGATACCACAGGTGAACCACGGCAGTTCACTCATGCTTGTTATACTGTTTCTATAATTCAAAATATGTGCTTACTCTGCTCTTTTCCTTCCACAGTCTCGGGATCATCTATGGCATCTTTTCATTCTCCAACCTGCTTGCACCTACAGTTGTGACCATCATCGGCCCCAAAATCACTATGTTTTTGAGCGGCACGTTGTACAGGTAGCTTTCTTTATTATCGATTAACTGCAGAACAGACTCATCAGGAATGATTGGTTTTACAAGTGATGGGAGCTCTTATTATCCACTGCTTTAATAAGAGCATGTGAAGTGAAAACAATCAAGTGTGTGTTTTTAATTTAGAGTCGAGCAGGTAGTTATCTCCATCAGATCAATAACCAACATCGTTTATGACTTTCAGGAGAAGTGCTATTTCCCCCAGGCACTGAGAATGAATTGTTTGTTTCACTTATAATCATTTAAAAATGCACATCCCTGTTGTAGAAGAAGTCACGTTAAAGTTTTCCCGCGTGCAGATCTAGTTTGAAGCAGGCAAAGCGTTACGCTGCCCTTACACGACCCTGCACCGTCTTGGAAGTATCCTCACTGTGATGCTAATGCATAAATAATCCCGGTTGTGTTTGTGCTTAGTGGTTACATCGCTGTGTTCATCAGCCCCTCAACATGGTCCTTTTACTTCACTTCTGTCCTCATCGGCGTTGGAGCAGCCTGTAAGTTCCTCTTTCATCAATTTCAAATGTGACGTCTGCTTGAATTAGCTCTTATAAAAGTGATTGCTGTCATCTGTGTGTGTGTTTTTTTTTTTTTTTTACACCAGCATCCAAACTTTCTTTAAATGGGGCATTTAGCGCTGTATGAATCTACAACAGATTCCTCAATTTAGAGGAAGGGAAAGTCACAAGATGACTGTAAACTGCCTTCGTGTTGGTTTAATTAACTTATTCCTTAATCTTATGACACACAAATCTGTGATGTAAGGGGTTCTTGATGAAAAGACTTGATTTTTTTCCATTTGAATGAACATGTTGGCTTGTTTGTTCAAAATGGTCCAAATCAGGATGAATTATTTTTATGTTAATCATCTGGATCTGAAGATCTAACCTCGTCTGATCAACAGCCCAAAAAGGGAAATACAGTTAAAGATCCAGCAGTTTCAGTAGCAAAACCAGGGGATTTTTTTTATCTTATTTTTTTTCTGTTTCTCGTCTTTAGCCGATTTGTATGCCTGTTTTATATTCAGGAAAGGCCGGGTTCATGTTTTTGTTTGGCTCGTGCTGAATCACATTCCATTTACCAAAATGTTCATATGATCACTGAAGCAGGATACAGTGTATTAACAATAGCTCAAGATATTGAGGCACATAAATACTTGAGTGCGGTTGCTATTTATTTTTTTTTCTCATTGCCGCCCATGCAAGCTGGATTTCTGTGTCAAAATACAAATAGTGTTTAATCATGCATGCAGGGATTATCATGGATGGGGTGCGATGATGCGTATAAACAGTATATCCCAAATTAGAC
>OMNM01034269.1:11531-35506 GCA_900302745.1 Parablennius parvicornis | reverse complement strand
GGCCGGGCCTCTGCCCGCGGGACCCGGCCGGGCTCAGCCCGAAAGGATGACGCAGGCCCCTCCTCCTCTTCCTCCTGTGACCTCACCACCCACAGAGGCTACCGTAGGGGTCGGGTGCAGTGTGGATTGAGTACCAGTCCACAGCAGAGGCCTCGACGACACGATCCCCGGACACAGAATCTGGTTTTTGGGACATGGAATGTGACCTTGCTGGGGGGGAAGGAGCCTGAGCTGGCGCGGGAGGTTGAGAGATACCGTCTAGATATAGTTGGGCTCACCTCCACGCACAGCATGGACTCTGGTACCCAGCTCCTCGACAGGGGCTGGTCACTCCACTTTTCAGGAGTTGCCCGCGGTGAGAGGCGAGGCGCTGGTGTGGGCTTGCTTATTGCCCCACAGCTGAGTCACCATGTGTTGGAGTTCACCCCGGTGAACGGGAGGGTCGTGTCCCTACGCTGTCGGGTAGGGGACAGGTCTCTGACTGTTGTTTCGGCCTATGGACTGTACAACAGTTCAGAGTACCCGACCTTCTTGGAGTAACTGGGAGGGGTGCTGGATAGTGCTACAACTGGGGACTCCATTGTTCTTCTGAGGGACTTCAATGCCCACATGGGTAAAGACAGCGAGACTTGGAAACGGGTGATTTATGAGGAACGGTATCCCGATCTGAACCCGAGCGGTGTTCTGTTATTGGACTTGTGTGCTAGCCACAGTTTGTCCATAACAAACACCATGTTCGAGCATGGGGTGTCCATTCACGTGGCACCAGGACCCCCTCGGCTGGAGGTCGATGATCAACTTCGTGATCGTGTCATCTGATCTCCTGCCATGCATCTTGGACACTTGGGTAAAAAGAGGGACAGAGCTGTCAACTGATCACCACCTGGTGGTGAGTTGGATACGCTGGACAGGGAGGAGGCCAGACAGACTCGGCATGCTCAAAACGTATGATGAGGGTCTGTTGGGAATGACTGGCCAAATTGTCTGTCCTCGCAGTCTTCAACTCCCAACTCTGGGATACCTTCTCATGGGTCCCGGGGAGGCTGGAGACATTGAGTCTGAGTGGACCATATTTCTCTACCTCCATTGTCGAAGCTGCCGCTCGGAGCTGTGGTCGTGGCAGCAACCCCCGAACCCAGTGGTGGACACCGGAAATAATGATGCCGTCAAGCTGAAGAAGGAGTCCTCTCGGGCGCCGTTAGCTCCCGAAGCAGCTGACAGGTACCGGCAGGTGAAGTGTACCACAGCCTGGGCTGTGGTGGAGGCCATGGAGGAAGACTATTGGTTGAAGAAATACCCCGAGGAAATTCTGGCAAACCGTCCGGCGCCTCAGGAGGGAGAAGCAGCTTTCCACCAACACTGTTTACAGCAGAGGTGGGGAGCTGTTGACCTCAACCGAAGATGTCGTCAGGCAGTGGAAGGAATACTTCGAGGACCTCTCCAATCCCACCACAACGTCTTCCACCGCGGGAGCAAAGGCTGGGATCTCAGAGGCGGACTCGTCCATCACCCAAGCTGAAGTCACCGAGGTAGTTGCTAAGCTCCTCGGTGGCAAGGCACCGGGAGTGGATGAGATCCGTCCTGAATTCCTTAAGTCTCTGGATGTGCAGGGACTGTCATGGCTGACACGTCTCTGCAACATCGCGTGGCGGTTGGGGACAGTGACATTGGACTGGCAGACTGGGGTGGTGATCCCTCTTTTTAAGAAGGGGGGATTCAACTACAGGGGGATCACACTGCTCAGCTTCCTCAGGAAAGTCTATTCCAGGGTACTGGAGAAGAGGATCTAGCCATTAGTCAAACCTCGTGGTAGTGGAACACTGGACCTGCTTAATACTCTCAACCAGGTGCTCAAGGGTTCATGGGAGTTTGGCCAACCAGTCCACAAGTATTTTTTGGATCTGGAGAAGAAGTTAGAGATAGGGTGAGGAGCTCAGTCACCAGGGAAGAGCTCGGAGTAGAGCCGCTGCTCCTCCACATTGAGAGGATCCAGCTGAGGTGGCGAGGGCATCTGTTTCGGATGATCCCTGGACACCTCCCCAGGAAGGTGTTCCGGGCCTGTATCTCTGGCAGGAGGCCTCAAGGCAAACCTAGGACACGCTGTAGGGACTATGTCTCTTGGCTGGCCTGGGAACGCCTTGGGGTCCCACCGGAAGTGCTAGAGGAAGTGTCTGGGGCATGGGAAGTCTGTGCACCTCTGCTGAGACTGCCTCCACAACCCGGCCCCAGATAAGTGGCAGACAATAGATGGATGAATGAATGGATGGATTGAGCCTATTTTGAGCAAACAAACTAACAACTACTAAAGCATGCATAACAAAAAAATGAAACAAAACAGCAACAACAAAAACGAAAACATTTTTGCCGTGGTACACTATGCACTCAATGTGGGTAACCATATTATTCCATTTTCAATTTGTATCTGTCAACTTTATTCATCAGTCTGAATGTTAGCTTTTCCAGCACTGCTTGATGACCAATTTGACAGAACCACTGGTTAACTGAGGGGGCCGCTGGAGTCTGTTTGAATCCACTCTGCAGGCGCAGGGTTGATATCTTGTCGGACTGAAGGGTCACCAAGGATAAATAGCCTGGGAGATAAGGGAAGATTATGTCTATGGATAGGTTCAATCAGGGAGCTAATTACTACCCAGACTTCCTTTATCTTAGGGCAGGCTCATATCATCTGCATCAGGTTGCCCTCTTCCACCTGGCATTTCCAGCATAAAGGGTTGTCGCTATGTTTAGCTTTAAGTAGTTTTAATTGTGTCCGGTTAACTCTATTCAACATCCTAAATTAAATGAGTCAGGTTTTCATGTCTCTAGATATCTGGACAAAGTCCCACAGCAGCCAACTTAACTCCTCTTGCATTAATGCTGTGGACTGGTCAGATTCCCACACAATTTTTGAGGGCAGAAGAAGAGTTATCGGAACAGCACAGGAGCAATGAGTAGTAGTGAGATTCTTCATGTCCCATTCCGAATGTCTGTGTCAGGATGTTTGCAGTAGGAGGTGTTTGTTAGCTCAAGTTGCTAACAAGCTAGCATTTGACTAGCCGCTCCTGTCCTGTGAAGCAGAGTCTAAATCAGCACCAGCCAATCAGCTCTGAGCTTCTTAGTGACGTTGTTTGTGGGTCTTTGAGCTTCAAGCCCCACTTGGCATCAAATTCGCTGATCGGAATGAATGGGGCCACAGCCTGAGCATGCGCACTTACACTTTACTGCATGCAATACACACTGCATGGTGAGAGAAGGGCCAGCCCCACTCATTCAAACATCGGTGTGGATCAGGAGGAAACAGCATGAAGTAGCAACTGGAGACCAATAACCAGGAAATAGAGTCCTCACACACTAATTATGTGCAATTCAGGACAAAGTTTTATGCACAGAAATAACAATATTGTACATAATCTTAAGAATTTCTGCCATATTATACACACAGTCCTTTCTGATTACACCAGGTGGGGCTCAGCCCCACGTGCTCTTAATGACTAGTCGCCGCTGCTTGTGCGTACCAGATTTGTTTTGTAATTTCGGCTAGTTGACTTTCAGCAGCTGAAGTTGCTCGCTGGATGATGTCCTTTTTCTCCTCTTGTTTCTCTGAAGTTGCTTTGAGTAGCGTATACATTTTAGCGATGTCTCCTGCCAGTGAGGCGTTGTCTATGTGTGGCTTGCCGGGATTAGCATCCGAATTAGCCTGGTCGTCTTGGCACTGTGAGCTAGCCCTGACTTTGCCACCATGTTTGAGCTGCTTCGCATATGGATGCCGGACATTTTCGCTTGGTTAGACATCTTTTTTGGTTCCCTTTGCTGTTGAACGGAGACATATTGTTTTGTCTCTTGTTTATTACTAGATCATTAATTATACTGCATCCACAGCAGGAGCTTTCCTTCAAGCGGCCATACCAGCTGAACGCCTCACGTGACTCATTTTTCAACATTTACTGATTGAACTGATTAAACATTACTGATTAAACATTAACTGATTTACTGATTGTTGCTTCATGATAAATTTGGCAATTTAAGCTAATGTAAATAAAATTCAGTATTTTGCTATAAAATAACTTATTTTCATTCATTGTTCTAAATATGAAGCATTAATTGTTATTACAGTGCTATACATCATAATTATGCTGAGAGAATTATTTTACAAAGAAAATGTGATTTTCTGAGTTATTTGTAAATATTGTAAAAATCTAGAATAAAAATGGGAAAATCATAATTTTCACAACTAATTGCATCTTAAGTAAATGACACAGACTAATATACTAATGTTACAACTGTTGTAAGAAGTTTTTAATTATAATGTCATTTCAACTCATTTTACAACTACCAGATGGACACTAAAACCTTCTATGGTGCAAAGCCGCGCATTCTTCTGGCCCTCGTACCAGAAACCCCTCAAGAATCTGATGTTGATCTGAGTGATGATGACGACCAAGTAGAAGATCCTGATTATCATCCCACACAAGCAGATGGTACTGGAGACAGCTCTTTCAAATCCTTGGATGAAGAAGAGGCTCCTTCAACATGCAAATCTTCCACACAGCCACCTCGCAAGAAGAGCAGAAAACGCACCCTAAAAACTGTTCCCTTGGAGGGGCCAGATGACAACCCTGACCAAAGTTACTCCCCAGGTCGAAACAAAAGCACAAGAAGACTTGGAAGTATGAAGACATTGAGAAGTTCCAGGTTGCGGAGAGCTGGCACCCTCCGCCAGTATAATGCCAACAACCCAGACAAGTGTGGCTTTAAAATATTCTGTCAATCAAGTTCATCTGGCATCATCCACGATTTGCTGCTTTAACGTTCTTCAACGTTGCCCTCAGTGAACAAGAACAGACGCTAGCTCTCGGATCAGAAGTGGTGATAACACTATGCAAAAGCATAAAAGAGCCCCAGTTGTCTGTTGTGACAACTTCTTCACAAGTTTCAACTTGGTCCAAAACCTGCACGCTGCCCTGGGTGTTAGGTGCATCGGCACCTTATGACCAAAACGCACTGATGACTGACAAGACCTGACAAGACATGATCTGATGAAGAAGGGGCATGGAGCCTGTGATTATAATCCTGCTGAAGGAGTTATTGCAGTAAAATGGTTCAAAACAAATGTGTCAACCTGCTAAGTAATGCTTGTGGGATCATGCCTTTTTCCAAAGTGAAACAGTGGAGTAAAGAGTCCCGTGCAAAGATCACCGTCACATGCCCATCACTCATCCCTGCCTACAATGAGCATATGGGAGGAATTGATCTGTCTGACATGCTTGTACACCTGTACAAGACCCCGGCCAAGTCAAGGAGATGGTATGTTCCCCTGTTCAGATACATTCTTGACCTTGACTGTGGCCTCCTGAACGAGAAAGCAATGTCCCTCAAACGATTCCGCCTGGCAGTCGCCCACAGTTTGAACCAGTCCAATAAGCCTGCATCCAAAGTTGGTCGACCATCATCAAGCTTTCCACCACCAGAGAAGACAGGCTACAGCCCAAGACCCTCACAACCACAACCACAACCAGACGTGCGCTATGACAACTTGGGACACTGGCCGGCTCACTGTGAAAAGCGAGGACAATGCAATCTTTATCCAAAGTGGGTGTCGAGGTGGAAATGTAATATTGCATAATGCATATTGACAAAGAATAAAGTGTTTCATATGCCCCAGACATTTTCTGTTCTTTATTTCAATATAAATTAGCATTTTACTTGGATTAGTCTACAGTTCGCAGTATTTGTATGAAGGTCTATACTTAAACCATTAAGTGATGTCTCAACCATTTGGTAGAGATCAGTATTTTAAAAACCACTTGGAAAAAAAATCATTTATTGTGCTTATGACTCCACAAGGGCAAAAGCAATGCAAAGTATAAAACATTTTCACTGTTTTTTTTCTTGGTGGGGTTTTACTCAGTTTTTCTTTAAACTTGTTTTCTACGCCTACGGCTGTACCTGCGCTCCTTAACAGAAATTTGTTTTTAAACGTTCTCAATGAAGACAAAAATAAATAAATACTTGAGAACAGTAGTGGAGTAGAAAGATGACATAAATCAGCCATAATGTAAACATTTTAACAATTGTCTCTAAAGCAGGTTCATCCACATTAAAGTCCAGAGGATCATAATGGATATTATTTACTTGTAAAATGAAATGCACACACTACTGCAGGCAACTGTTAAAAAAATACACCATCAATAGATAAAATACACAAAATATATTTTCTTGAGTCTGAATTCAAAAGTGTGAACTGTTTTGGGGTAGTTTGTTTTGTTTTTCTCCCAAAAACTACATTATACTGTATTTTAGAATGCAACAGCATTTATGACATCAAAACATAATTGTCACATCTCATACGCCATGTTGCTACCACACACCATCAGCAGGGTAAAACCGCACTGTGTCCGAAAGAAATGTACATAAACTGAAAGGAAAACAGTAACTAAGATACAATTTATCTACTTTTGTT
Organism: Parablennius parvicornis; assembly: GCA_900302745.1. NCBI lineage: Eukaryota > Metazoa > Chordata > Actinopteri > Blenniiformes > Blenniidae > Parablennius > Parablennius parvicornis. The sequence continues at coordinate 29,046 of OMNM01034269.1, read as the reverse complement.
AACAGTTTTAACTATTTCAAAGTCATAAAGGTTTAATGGTAATAAAGTTTTACAATGGCCTCTAACCACACTCAAGTACTGAAAAAGACTAATTTTCCAGGTCATCAGTGAGTGCCAGATAAAGTAATAAAGGCTGCAACGGTAATTATATAAAACATCGATCAAACATGAGCAGATTTTAGCAAGTACATCAAGCATTCCATTTTAAATGTAAAAAAACCAACAAAAAAACGTTAGACTGTAGCTTTTCTTACTTAATGTTGTTTTAATCTTTAATGAAGAAACCCTTGTTTCCTTGACAAAATGTATTCAACTCATCTAATTAAAAACAAGTGTTTCTTTCCCCCCATGTGAGATAATATAGTCTTTCATTCTCACAACTTCACAGCAGGTAAAACATCGGTGGAGTGAAGGTATGCATGCTCTTGTATTTCTTTCGATGGAAATCTTGTTCAACCTGCCAAAGATTGCAAATGTGATTGTTGCACTGTAAATCAAGAGCAATCAGATTTCTGGTGTCTGTCAAAGGTTCATGTAGTTTTTACGTAATCAATCAACTTTCACCACACAGACAGTTTTAGTGTCCTGAATGACTAGGACAGGAGGCGGACAGAAGTTCGAAGTTTATTACAATAAAACTGATCAAACCAAACAGTAAATCAGGGAATAATAAATGGGCTAAGGCTACACAGTAGCAGATCAATGGGTGCGAAAATGCGCAAAAGTGCAAATGTTTATTCTGTTAAAATAGACTGTAACAAGGAGTCCATGGGATAAAACCATAAACTGACCCAACACACTTCAATCTGATAAAAGACCACCACAAAAGTTTAAAACTCACCAATGATAAAATAACGCACCAAAAAGAGTCACTACATAAAAAGTCACCTACTCCCAGGAAGCTACTAATCAGAATGCACAATGCCCATTATATATTGCACCTTGCCCATTATCTTAAAAACCCCAAAACAAATAAAAAATGAGAAAATAGGTAAATAAAAAGGCCCGCTAAGATTAACTTATGAGATGGGGAAAAAACAGTGACAGTCATTGCACTTGTAGACAGCCCTATAAAACAAATAGGTGTTAAGAGATGTTCGGCATAACAGAAATCCATGATTTAAAAAGTCTATATGCCATACCTTCAAGTTGTTCGTTTCATATTCACACCAGCAGTCTGCTTAATATTGTGATGACTGTCACTGCAAAGAAACAAAACACATTTAAACATCACAGTAAAACAAAGTCATTTTGAAAAATGTAACTGCACTATTAAGACTTACAATCTACCCCGCAGTGCTCTGTTCGCAGATGGCTGGAGAGATTTGCTTCTCACCCTGTACCTGCCACCCCTGTCAGGGTGTGTCCCAAGTATTTAGCTGCTTCAGGCTTCTAGCTGCACTTCCTAGTGTGCTAACTGATTGAGAGAGAGAGAGTGCTGCTTCCATTCTCCCTTTAATGTCTCTCCAGGGTCATAAAAGCTATCCTGGTTTCTCTCCCTTTACTTGTGGAGACTCCCCCAGGGTCCTAAAACCATCCCCGATCATCCCCCCACCCCTTAAAAGGTCACCGTCATGGTGACCAATCAAAGCGAGGGTCTAAACACTGTTGGGTCGAGATTGTCTTGAGCGTGGGGCACCTGCAAGTTTCTAACTGATTTCGCCAGAGTATGATTCACCGATCATGGGATTAGTATGCTGCCCAGCTGTGCTTCTTTTAGGCCCTCCCTGCACTGCATTAGGCTCAGCTGCCACCATAGCATCGGCACGGTTTCCAGGGTTGTTTCTCTGTTCAGGATCATCAGTGGCCAGTGGAGTGCGAGGACAAGGTGGTACTATATCCTCCACGTGCATAGTTGGCTCGGGGGCACTGTGGGAAGGGTGGCCTGCACTCGATGCCACTCTCGCTGTGTGGCGAGTATGATTCCCTCTGAATCACTTTCATGGTCATTCGTGTCATTGAGGTTTAACTGCTGAGTTGAGCTGTCCCTCAGGCCAGGGTCAGGTGTTTTTCTGTTCTGCTGGTTTTCTGTTGTGGGCATATTGATGCTAGCAAGTGGTATTATTCTGAGCTCCCTTTCAGGAATCCTGAATTTTGTGACGTCCTGTCGGGTGACTCCTCCTATAGACAAGTGTTCCTGGAGTAAGGATGGACGTTGCGGTAGGATGATAATGCCTGTTTCTCCGCTCCACTACCTGCTGGAGCTAGTCCTTCACTTGGAGACAGACTGAGGTCAAATGCTTTTGGTGTTCATCCACTCAATCCTTGGCTGACCTAGCCATGACTTTCTCTGGTGATTCACCCAGCGAAAAATCTCCCGGCAGTTGAGCCTTCTGGCCAAACATGAGTTTGTATGGTGAATAACCTGTTGATTGGTGCTGTGTTGTGTTGTAAGCAGCACTTGAGGTAGGTGTTGCAGCCATCTTTTTTTCTTTTCTTGGGGAAGTGCACGCAGTAAATCATGCAATGTTCGATTGAATCTTTCACACTGTCCATTGCCCTCTGAGTGGTATGGTGTGGCTCCGCTCTTTTGAATTCCATAAAAGTGGCACAGTCGTTTCAGGAGATCACCTTCAAAGCTCTTTCCTTGATCACTATGAATGTGTTTGGGTACACCATAGGTATAGAACCACTGCTCCGTCAGCACCTGGGCCACTGTACTGGCTCGCTAATCTGGCGTTGTTGGCAGGATCTGGAGGTTGGGTTTTAGTTTTGGGGGTTTTTTTGGCCTTCTGTTGGTTGAGGTTGAGTGGGAATAAACAGTGACAGGTCTGCAGCGATGAGAGAGCCACAACCACATCAAGGGACTCGTCTGCACATTTGACGCTGCCCAGTGGGAACATAGAGGATCTGCAGACAATCATTGAGGAGCTGCGTCAGCTTCGAGCGACCAATGAACAATTGAGAGAACAGTTGCGTGAACAATCACAGGTACCTGATTCAATACCAGGCTCCATCTACTGCTCCTCCTGTGACCCCAGTACGTAGTATGGCAGATGATGCGACAAACCTTAACTACATTTATGTACCCAGAGAACGTAAACTTCCCAAGTTCACAGGAAAACTTTCAGTTGATCTGTTAACAGCTGAACAATGGATTGAAGAGGTGCGCAGGTGTCAGGACGTTCGGCATATGACAATTGCTGAGAAATTGTTGTTTATCACTGACCATTCAGAGAGAGGTGCCAAGTCTGAAATAAATTTTCACCCCAGTGCCAACAGAGATACCCCAGAAAAAATCTTTGCAATTTTACCAGAAAACTACAGTTGTTCTCAGTCCTATGTAGCAGCACAGCTAAAGTATTTTCAACGGGCACAGAGAGAGGGGGAGTCTTTACGTGAATATTCACATGCCCTCAAATCATTAATGGATGTGGTAATACATAAGACACCGGCTGGTATACCAAACTCTGACGTACTGTTGCATGACCAATTCATAGCACATGTGCTCGATGACATGTTGTGTAGAGTTGAAACAACGTGTCATCCAAAAACCAAAAATGACTTTTGTAGACTTTCGGGGTACAGCTCTCAGGTCGACAGAAGCAAGTAGGCATGGAAGTAGAGCTAAATCTCGTGCTCATTCCTGTGAGACATATTCTACGGCAGTGGATGATTTAGAGACATGTATAAATGCAGTCACAGCTAGGCCCAATGGTGAGATTTCTGAAATAAAAGAGTGTCTACGCAAACAACAAGCTCAATTAGATGCCATTATGACTCACATCACAGCCCAGACCCCACAGGCCAATCAGATTGATGCTGTTCCCAACTCAGCTAAGCATTTCCGCTTTCAAGCAGATCGCTGGAGAGATTTACGTCCCACCCTGTACCTGCCACCTCTGTCAGGGTGTGTACGCCAAATGTTTGGTGTGCTTCAGGCTTCTCGCTGCACTTCCTGGTTTGCGCACCGGTTGAGCAAGATAGCGCTGCTTCCACACAGTCACAGACCTCGGTAAATAGAAAAACAGTTACATGACTCACCTGTTTCGTGTGAAAACGAAGTGCTAAAAAAACTACAGTGCTCATTATGACAGCAATGACAGCGAGAGATCAAAGACAGCATGAAGCAGGCGGTGAATGACTTTTTAGTCAATATACAGTATTGGCAGTTTTATTGTAGTGACAGTTTTGTGTGAATAATAATACAATTATTCTATAGTTTCTATTGTCACTGAAATATATGGATGTGTTTCATTAATTTTTCAAAGATTTCATTTTGTTTTGAAAATCAAGCATTATTAAATGCATAGAAGCATATTTGTGTCAAATATTCTACTATCATTTTAAGAGCCTGGACCTCACGTCTTTTAGTCCGTTGTTAATAGCATCCGTAACAACACAATAGCTACCTTAAAAAAACTGAAAATATTCTCACCATTACATCGCCATGCAACCCATCAGAGGAACGATGTGAGTACACTAAAGTTTTTATTGTCAGAGGAATTATCTTTTGCCCAAATTCTAAAATTTACTGGTCAATTGAAAACCTTCAGACTTCCAGCAGTGAACTGAGTCTCGGTGGAGCTATGGTTTGATCTCCCAGGTGCAGTTCAGAGGAAAGTCGCTCATCTTTTCTTGGAACACTCGGTCAAACTGCTCATTCTGGGCCACCGTGAAGAAATTCTTCCAGTCGCCTGCCGTGCCTGTTGAGAGACAGAAAGTCAGAGATGTTCTGGATGTTCTGCTGCTCATTCAATCCCAAAGCGGACATTGCCGGATTTTCTAAATGACAAAGAAAACTAGGAACAAACCTTTACGCATGGTTTTCTTGGTGTAGATATGCGTTTCCAAAATATCCTTGTAATTTGCTTTGGGGTTGTTCTTCATGTTCTTGAAGGTGGACATCTCAACAATGTGGCTGATGGCTTCATCGCTCAAATCTTTTCCAAGAAAGGCACAAATCTTCACAACCTCTCGTCTTAGGTCCTGTCAGGAAAATGTTCATGAGTATATGTGAAATGTTGTGGAACATACATGAGAGAATATTAAGATTCAGTACCTCCAGCATGTCCTCGTACTTCACAAAGTGGATGTTGAGTTGATGTTGTTCAGAGAAAAAATCTCTAATGTGATCGAACCATGATCCCATGAAAACTATTGAGAAAGGCACAACAGTCAGAGCAAGTGTCTGAACATTACTACGTGACTGCTACCAGTTAAATCAGAGCAGAGGAGAGGAGATGATTGTTGTCTACTTGCTGGCCTCATGAGGCATCTATGGGTTTGCTTCGATGTCCTTCCTGATACAAACCAACATGACTTGGTGGCAGTGGGATTCAAACTCCTATCATCCAGCCCAAAGCTCAATGCTCTAAGCTTTAGCTCTCCAGAAACTAAAAAGGTTCCGTTTTAATAATTTTGTCACTCTTCTCTACCAGTTCTGACATCATCAAGCTCTGCAGGTCGCCTGTGACTTTTTGCTTCCACTCAGAGACTCTTCTGATCAAACTTGACCCTCCCTGCGTGTTTATGGATCATGGTCTGCTACAGGCTATGTGTGAATGGCTGATAGCGCTTAATATAAAAAGCTATGAAGCTATACTTATCAAGACATAAGACATTATAAATCTGATACGGATGAATGACCAAGCAATCTGCTTTGTGTTGTCATTTTAAATATTAGAAAATTCACGTTAAAAAACTTCACGAGGAGATTCCTGAGCATTGGACCCACCGTCACCATCCAGGAACTGCTGAAAGAAAGCCTCAAAGCTCTCGGGGGTTTCCAGTAAAACCCAGCTCTCTGCAAAATGATAGAAAGAAACCAAGACATCCTTCGGGTTCCTCCAGACGTACACGATCTGACCGAAAACATGGACATATACATGTTTCAACACTGAGTGTTATTGTGAAATTAGTCCCTGAATGTTGTCAGTTGTAAATCACCTTTATGTTCTTGTCTTTCACTCCATGAGGTAACATGTCTGGGGGCAGATGTGTGCGAAAGACTCGAGGATCTCTATTTTCTCTGTAAGGGTCATCCACAATTCTCCCCTCCAGAAAAGGGACTCTGTACCGGTTGGAGACATCTTCTGTCTGGTCGGGGTGCGCTGCGTGCATGATCTGGACCAGGATTTGTTGCATCCAAATTGTTCCTGCAGATAAATAAATAATGGCATGCTATTTAGAAAATTCATATTATAATATATTGAATGAAACCTTGAATATATTAAATGGAACTTTGAATATATTGAATAAAACCTTGAATATATTGATGGAAGTTTGAATATATTGAATGAAACCCAACTGACGTCAACAAGACACTGTCGCCATCTTGTCATTTTAAATGTGTGGATGCAGCTGCAACAGGACGTGACAATAAGTCAGTTAATGGACCTCGTTGCTGCAATTTTAAGCAACAAGGTCATGATAAATGCAATAGCAAATGCTTACATTTGAGGAGGGGGGGTTAAGGCTTGCCTTTGATGAATCAATGCATTCATTATACAAGCTTACTTGTCTACCCCACTGAGCCAAAACTGGTGTCCAATTCTGACTTCAGGGAAGCCACAATATTAATGTTTTTTGTATGAATTCCCTGGAAATTGCATGGATGTCTGGTCTGGAAATCAGATGAACGTCAGATGAAACTGCGACTCCGCTGGGAATCAAATCCACATCAACATGCACAAAATAACCTCTGAAATATTTTAACACGCATCAACAAACCAATAATTGACATCAGACAATCATGACCATCATAATTTTAAATAAAAAAGGTTTAGACTACCAGAGATCCTCAGCAACATCATATACAACACAGTGTTGAATATTAATAATACAGTTTATAGACAGACACCACCATATATATGTGGCATCATAACTAGCCAGATGACAGATTTACATCACTACAGTGAGTGAACACTGAGTGAACATTTGAATGTGCCAAGGTTTTGCTCTGGTTTAGTCTGTGGGTTTGTAAAGCTCAGCAACAACTCTTTGACTTTGATAGCTGTCAATAATTTAACTATTAAGTCAAATACCAAATTAATAGTTGTGCTGTCAAAAATACCACATTAATCAAATTAATTTATTTGAAACACTTAACTCGTTAACAGTTTTTTAAATTAAATTTAAACCATTTTGTTTACTTCTGGGGTTTTTTTTTTTTTTTTACTGTCTTGGAGCAGCCGCCTGTGCAGGCTATGAGCTCAACATCGTGACTGAAGAGCAGCAGGATAACGAGTGGAATAACATTAAGACCGAAAGTTTCACTTTAAACTACTAAAGCTGGAGGAAATACTTGCAGGTAAAATATTAATTTCTCCTCTTTCTCTCTTTCCCAAACTCTCCTGTGTACTGCATGTGTGTGTGCTTCCGTGAGTGCGTGCTCGTGTGTGTATATGTGTGTGCGCGGCTGTGAGTGTGCGCTCTTGTGTGTGTGTGTGTGTGTGTGTGTGTGTGTGTGTGTATTTGTGTGCGGATATTACAGTATATTATTGCCACTTGCATGTGTATTTAAAGCCCACTTTTCCTATGTGTCTGTACCAGATTGTCTTGTGCTTTCTCAAGACATCCAACTTTGCTCTTCATGTGTTTTGGACTTTTTTTGTTCCTGACCTTCGCCTGTTTTGGAAAGACTATCATTTCATTAAACTCTCTAACAGACCTGCTGAGTACAAGTCCAATTCTGAGCCATGACACAATCATCTCCTCTCCACTGAGTTTTAAAGATTTAACTAGTAACAGTCAAGTAGTAATGTTCAGAAACTTGTTCAGGACATCGAAGCAAACCCATAGATGCCTCATGAGGCCAGCAAGTAGACAACAATCATCTCCTCTCCTCTGCTCTGATTTAACTGGTAGCAGTCACGTAGTAATGTTCAGACACTTGCTCTGACTGTTGTGCCTTTCTCAATAGTTTTCATGGGATCATGGTTCGATCACATTAGAGATTTTTTCTCTGAACAACATCAACTCAACATCCACTTTGTGAAGTACGAGGACATGCTGGAGCTACTGAATCTTAATATTCAAGTATGTTCCACAACATTTCACATTAACTCATGAACATTTTCCTGACAGGACCTCAGAGGAGAGGTTGTGAAGATTTGTGCCTTTCTTGGAAAAGATTTGAGCGATGAAGCCATCAGCCACATTGTTGAGATGTCCACCTTCAAGAACATGAAGACCAACCCCAAAGCAAATTACAAGGATATTTTGGAAACGCATATTTACACCAACAAAACCATGCGCAAAGGTTTGTTCCTAGTTTCCTTTGTCATTTAAAAAAATGATGTCAGCTTGGGATTGAATGAGCAGCAGAACATCCAGAACATCTCTGACTTTCTGTCTCTCAACAGGCACGGCAGGCGACTGGAAGAATTTCTTCACGGTGGCCCAGAATGAGCAGTTTGACCGAGTGTTCCAAGAAAAGATGAGCGACTTTCCTCTGAACTGCACCTGGGAGATCAAACCATAGCTCCACCGAGACTCAGTTCACTGTTGGAAGTCTGAAGGTTTTCAATTGACAAGTAAATTAAAAAAAAGATGATTCCTCGTGGAATAAAAACCTTGATGTTCAATCGTTCCTCTGATGGGTTGCATGGCGATGTACTGGTGACCTCTCTCGTGTGGTGAAAATATTCTTAGATTGAGTCTGGTTGTCAGGGTTTCAAGAGTGAATTTAGAATTTTAAGAAGGGGGATCCACTGTAAATTTTAAAAATAGGTGTATTTTCCTCAATCCTGAAATTTCAAGTATGTATTTGCAATATCTGGAAGGAGTAGTCCTATTATGTAAATTATAACCAGTCTTGAAGACTTATTCAAATAAAATTGGATAAAAATTGGAGAAATGTATTTGTGCATTTTTTTTCCCCAGTAGACTGGATTATTGTGATAAAGTGCATTTTCATGTCTAATCAATTAGTGTGAGTCCAACACAAAGAAACCAGGTGACACAAGAGTGAAAGACGTCGGGATGGGGAACAGCAATCAAACACTGGGAGAGGAAGCCAAGGAGCCTGACAATAGAGACAGAGTAGAATCTTGCAAAAACACAAGAACCATGACATCACATGGCCTCGTTCCCACTGCAGGGAAAAATGACCCAATTCTGACTTTTTGCACACAACTGACCCATATTCAACCTATTTAGTGGCCATGTGAAGGCACCATTCAGATTTTTTCACAGCAGACCCAGGCATCGTTCATGTGTGGTACTAACTCAGGTATTTTTCTAAATGCGGGTGCTTTGGCATCAGCGTGTGACTGAGGTCATGGATAAACACGGAGGTCTGCCAAAATGGTCAAAGCTATTAAAGGCTGTACCCTCTTTTTACCTCATTCCTTATGTTTCAGGGATTTTGGTGTTTTTGTCGTAGAAGACCAAGCAACACCTGAGCAGAAAGGTAAGTGATGTAGCAAGATGATGCTGGTTTAGTAAAATAAAATATTCAACAATTCTAAACTTTTTTCAAAAGTATGCATGTCTGTTTGTTTTCTGATCGACCAAACCGTGTAATTTTAGTTATTGTCTTTCTTTTGGGGTGAATTTTCATTGTTTTTAATGTGTATTTTTCAGATGTTGTATTACAGTAATCGTGTTGTTCAACACCAGCAGGGATCTTTATTTCAAAATGGAAAGACAATGGAAACAGTGACTAAAACAGCACAGATGGTTGGTCTTATTCAAGTCGTAAATAATAATTCATCTTTCTTTCCAAACCCCTACCACATGGTGGCAGTGCAGGCTAGGGTTGTGGTTTGGCAGCAAAACATCAGGGCTGAAATACTTTAAATCTAAAACGTTTCCAAATCAGATAAACATGTATGTGATTTTGGAAAAACAAGCAAACAAAACACATCAAGGTGTTCTTCTTCTGTATGGACTTCAGTAATTATTGCGTTTTTATGAAATACATAAAAAAAAAAAAAAGAAAAAAAAAGAAATAAGAATTCTTGTTCTTGAAGACATGTCTAATAGATATCTTAGTGTTTCTGGTTGATTATAAATGAGTATGGCTCTTCTCTCCACACAGAACAAATCTTCATCACACACAGATGCATCTTAAACTCAACCACTCACATCTCTGCTCTTCTCTTGTGTGTATTTTACCAACGACTTCCTCCACAGCACTTTTATTTCCTTTGCTGCCATACTGTAATTGGACAATAACAATATTTCTACTCCATTATGGGTTTTGCATGCCCGTATTTAATTTCATTGCATAAATATATATATATTTTCCTTTATGATGTTTCTGTTAGTTTTCTCCTTCCCCTTTATATGACTAAAGTTACCATTAAAAAAAAAAAAAAAACACATTGGAAGAGTGATTTCAGAATAGGTTGCACACATTCGGACATTTTGAAAAAACGATTTCACCTGTTCCAGGGTCTTAATGAAGATCTTCATGTAAATGCTGACATGTTATATTCAGCAAAAATTAAACAGACATATTTACTCTTGATTTAGTTCAATTGATTGCAAAGGTTTTTTGTTTCTTTTTCTGAAATAGAATTAATGTTGATTCAGAGACCAGAAAACACTGTAACTATATGAATAACTGCTTCAGAGGAATCTTCTCCATCCAATTATCGAGAAAGAATCTAAATCCTAAGAAAATTCTAGATCCTAAAAAGGCCATAATAATTATGTAACAATAACAATGAATCGGGTAGCGTTAAGTAAACACATCACATCAGCAGCACCACTGTTGATACTCTTTTGTTTTTCCTCATTTTGTATGAACCGAAGGATTCAACATGCAAATGTAGCAGGAAAACGATATACTAGTCAGGCAATGTAGAAATGATTTAAAATGAGGTTATTGAAATAAACATCAATAATCTATGGGACATTTTCCAAATCCATAGATTATTAATTGTGCCTCTTGCATGTGTCCCTATTTTAAATTATTAAGTATTGCAAAGACATAAAAATGTCATAACTGTGCACGAGAGACAGAAAAACCCTGCTTTCTCTTAAAACACAGCCTGTATCCAGTACACGCCTTTGAGTTTACAACTGCTTCCTGCCCCCAGCAACAAGTTTATTGTCCCCGCTCCCCGTCTCCTCCTTACAGTTTCACTGCTGAATCAACAGCATTGCTGCCGGGTTGTCATGGTGTCTGATTGTCGGCCGTCGTGTCACGCACCCAATCACAGCTGGACGTCCGGTCCGAGCCTGCAGCCGGGCCCATGGTCACCATGACGTTTACCTTGGCAACAGCAAGAAGCCGGCAACAACGAGGGACGGCCGAGAAGTCGGCGCTGTGGTGTCACGTCACGTCGTGGTCAGATTGCTGAGGGAGACGCTGGGTGGAGGGCCGGTGGCAGCAACATGAAGAGATGCACTTATGTGTCATGACTGATTCTCAGTTACTCTACGAACCTCAAATATCTAAAATATGTAAATTGTTTCTCATGCCATTCAGGTTTTGGATCCAATTTCAATCGTGCAACTTGTGTAACCTGTAGAATTGCACTTTTCAGAGTGCATATCCAGTTTTATATAAATACACTTTATTCATACATAATGCACATTTATGCGAAGCAATATAACTACTATTTCGATTTGTAAACTATTGCCTCACAGAAACTGTGGCTTTGGCACTCTGGTGGTTTCCTCCCTCAGCCAACAAATGAGTGTTTGAGGTTAACCGACAACTCGAAATTGCCTGAAGGTGTGCATGTGAATGTGAACATAGCCAGCTGGGACTGGCTCCAGCTTCCTGCAAAGCAAAAATGGATTGATGAAATTGAAATATTGTCTAATAATAGATTGATTAGAATAATTGCACTTGAAATGTGATGAGGTGGAAGTGTGGAGGCTTTGATCTCAGTAGATTAGAAGAGGCTTCAATACACTGCCATCATGCTTTAGTCCTGTAAAGTTCTCTATCTTACGATAAACAAGTTATTTTGTTAGTAGATCTAAAACACACACTCTAAAACTCAATCTATGAAATACAGGTTTTGCAGCGGACATGGTGGTAGCGGGTAAAGCAGGGCTCAGCTCCTCTAGCCCCGGAGGGGCAGGACTGTGAAAAGGGAAAGCCAAAGAGGAGACTCTGAGGCCAGGCAGGCCAGCGCAGCAGCGGGGGCCCCCATCACTCTCTCCACACTTCTGCTGTCAAAGCTTTTGTCTCGGCCACATTACTCACCCACGAGGCCGAGCCTCCCAGGTAACTGTACTGCTGAGCCGGTGGAAGAGACCCAGTCCTCCAAGTGAGCAGCATGACAGACAGTCAGAAAAAAAAAACGCTTTACTGCTGGGTACCTGCTGCCGAAGTAATAACTAATTACCTGTGTGAATTTGGGAGTTTTTCCACATCATGCGTAAACTCTCGAGATCCAAGTAATTTAGTGAACAGAGTCCATGACACTTGTATGTAACTGCAGAAGAAACACATCTTAAAGTGTAAATGTTACAGCAAAACTCATAATATCATCATAGCATGCATGTAACCACACACTTCGTAATACTAAACATATTGCACTTATATTGAACTTTATTGCACAGTTACTCCTGTTCCGTTCATACTTACCTTGTTTTACAGATCAAGTTCAGTTTGTATGTGGACATTGTACTTTATGTTTACTTTATGTGTGTTTGCAGTTTGACTTTGCTTGGCTGATACAGTGTTGTGGTGGTTAAAACTTAAATTTCCTAGTGTGCATAAAAATTAAATCTTAGAGGTCAATATTTATATTCCTCCATCGTCAATCTTTAAAGTGGCATCGTGTAAATGTTACAAAACAATTGATAAAAAATAAATAACACATTTAAAGTGCACAGAAATCTCAAAGTGCTACAAGAGGAGGTAAATGAATAATCAAATAATTGATTTAAAAATATCTGCACATACCAACATGATTAATTCATCCATTTGGTTCATAAATGTTATAAGAGTTGAGGATGTGTTTTGTGGAAAGTGAGAGAGATGCGGTTGAGACAGTTTGTTCAGATACGAATATGAGATGATCCTGATGCAGGAGAAAGGTGGAGCTTCCAGGCAAGAGGGGAAGAGGAAGAAGAGAGAAGGAGTTCCTGATGAAGGACATGCAGATGATGGGCGTGAAGACAGAGGACGCAGGAGACAGAAGGTTGAAGTTAATCTGCTTGCGGCAACCTCAAATGAAAAAATACCAAAAGAAGTAGTTTCACCAGTGAAACAGTTTAACCTCTATTTGGTTTTGGCCCAGTGTGATGTCTGTTGTTATGTAATATCACACTCTCTCAGGTTAAAAACCTCTAGCTGGGTCCCTGATTGTGTTTTTCACAAGAAAGTCTGACTTGATTTGGTTCAATTTAACCCGTTGACGTATAACGAAAAATCCCCTTTCTGTTGTACTTTACATTTATTTTAAATTTGATAAGAACAATGGCCAATAAAAGCCAAAACGAAAATGATTGAACCTACATTTTTAACTTGAATTAGTTATGAGCGCAAGTACAATTCTCAAATATAAAATCCTGGCGTAAAAGGAAAATAACTGCAAATGTTTTATCTGTACAGGCACAAAAGGTTCAACAGCCTTTGACCAACCGATTACTAACATGCTTCATTATAAAAAAGACAAGTAGTAAATTAACTCTGCAGCAAATGAGCAAAGAAAGAAATATGTTACTTGAAATGATCCAACGTTGGTATACAGTTCTGAAAAACATGTAGTTTCACGTAGTTTTGTTTTCCTCGGAGGAGAAAAGTTTGAGTTTCCTTCTTGTCATCGCTGTCTGTCTCTGGTGTAAAGATGCGGTATAATAACAGGGTGCGGATTTGATTTCAGTCGTCAGCAACGGAGCATCTCTTGTTTACCCGAATCCTCCACAGACCGAGGATGGATTTTAACAACGTTGTGTCTTCTGCTTTCTTTCACACGCTTCCATTTGCTTCCCCCGACTATTCAAATTTACTGCTCACCCCCTGGAGTCGTGACATACACGAAAAACCCAAACCTCAATAAACAGGAAGGTAGCATGTGGAACATTTTTGCAGGAGTCACGCTGTGATTTTTAAATGTTCTTTTTTGTAGTTCTAAATGTTTTGGCATTTACTCGGTAATTATCTATGCTTTAAACCTCATCAACTCTCAGTAAATTTGATTGTTTACCACATTTTGATCTTTGAAGACACTTAGCAATCATTTCCAAACGACTGTGTCTTCTCCTCAAAACACAAACTTTAATACTTTTCTCAGCGGCGACGATAGTTTTCAACAGGTCTGAGCTGGATAGAACAGCTAAACATTTATTAATTTGTATATTATATTGTTCACTCTGTCCATTTATATCCTGCTTTTTTTGGGGTCTTTGGGTTCTTGATCCCGTGTGACTACGGGCGAAGGCAGGTTAGACCCTGGACAGATTGCCAGTCCATCACAGACAGAAAAACCACACACACTTAAATTCACACACATTTTGAATCACAACATAACAGATGTGTGTTTTTGGAGGACAAAAAAAAAACACACATGCACAGAGGAAAAGTTCCTGAGGCTCAGGTTCAGTCTGAATGTTTCTTCCTGTGAGGTGACGGTGCTAACCACTGCACCGCAGTGCCACAGAAACATCACAACATTTCATAACATAATTAATCAGTGCTTGTGTTGATTTGACACATTTAATCTCTTCTCCACCAATAAGCAACAGAACTTTCTGTATCAGTCTGACCTGGTTTCAAAAAGAAAGCACACTCACTCCTACACAAAGCACATAAACAAAATCAGTAACTTATATGATATATTTCACAGCACAATGAAAGGTGACCTACGAGGCATATAAAAACAAAAAAAAAGTAAGTAAGATAATTTACTACTGGCCTTAACATGTTTTAAATGCTTCAGGATGAAACATATCCATTTGATTTTATGGTGCACAATAGATTATATCAAGTTCAAAAGACTTTCGGGTGGGTGGATATTTTTAAGATATACATAAATGCAAATATCCCTTTTTGTAATAAAAAAAATACATATATAACAATAAGGTCATCAATCAGGAGAGTAGCTGTTTAACCTGACTGTTATAGTTCAGCTACATCAAGTATTAAAAATAAACAACTGTCTGACACATATGGCATGAGTTACATTGATTATTATTTGTATAGTATCGTACAGTATGGTATATCATAGAATCGTGGAAGTTACATAGAAGATCCATAAGAGGCTCATCCGGGTGCACTTCCATGATGTCGATTTGTGATATTAACACATCTTTTGTGTCAACTTTGGCCAAGATGGTGACGCTGAAATGTTTATACAACTTTTCTGTTGTTTGTGGTGGAGTTTCTGTCGTCGGAGGTCAAATGTTTAGAGGACGTCAAAGAGGCTTTGAGTAGAAAACGTGTCTTTCCTCAAATGTTGTCTCACCTGTGATTCTGTGGTAAGCAGTGGTGTAGTGACGCAAGCAGTAATATGACCACTTTTTTCCGTAGCGAGTACGGTGGTAAAATACTCGGTAGTTTACATCCAAATGAGGTCATTGTTATTCCTGATGGACACTGCAGCAAATCACATTAATGATAAAGGTCTTAAATTACTTTTAGAATATTCAGTATTCATATCTAACATGTAAATACTATTTGTCATCTGAAAATCAGTAATGAGTATTTTAAATGCATTAATATTTTAAACTAGTAATCAGATTAAAGTTACTTCTCTAAGTCACTGAGAAGGCAGGAAGGTGGAAATCTATCTATCTATCTATCTATCTATCTATCTATCTATCTATCTATCTATCTATCTATCTATTTTATTCTGATAATAAAATGTGAGTCAGATATAAATACAACAAAGAATGTAGGTCAAAGGTTAAATATGGTGCAGGAGGCTAGGCAGTGATCAGCAGAGTTTTTGAGAAAAACTGGTTGTTAAGATGGTGGGGTTGTTGTCGGCAGCTACTGAAAATAACTAAAAAAGTTACGTGTAATCTAATTTAGATACTTTTAAAACAAGTGATCAGTAAAAGTCTACCGGGTGTGTATCCTAATCCCAACCTGCCCCCGACATGAGCCACTGTCTGTATCCCTCTTCCAATCTATCCTCTCCTCTCCTCTATCTCCTCTGTAGTCTGGTTCCTGGAAAGGTTTCTTCCTGTTAAGAGGGAGTTTTTTCTTTCCACTGTCGCGGGAAATCCACTTGCTCATTTGGATTTGTTGGGTTTTTCTCTGTTAAGAGCTCCTAGAGATGACTGTGTTGTATATGGTGCTATATAAAGAAAGCTGAATTTAATTGAATTAATGAAAGTAACTAAGTTACTTTTTAAAGGAATAACTAGCATCAGTGATCATATTATTTTTTCAAGCTAACTGTATCAACACTGGTGATAAGTGACATTCATCCTCCGAGAAAAATTTGAGTTTGCACATGTGGGTCTTGAAAAAAAAAGAACTGAATAAAGTTACTGTGTTTTATTCAGTCATTAAAGGATGCATGTAACAAGTTAAAAATCAAATTTGAACCAAAACGAACCAAACGTTCTCTCTTTGCGTCGACGTGTTTGCAGTTAGAAGCAGAGAGAGTGAAATGTTTCCGAACACGAGTGGCGCTCCAGCACCTCTCCCTCTTCCTGCGTGCAGCTTTGTGTGCCATCAAAGGCCCTGAGCAAAGAGACATGGGCCTTAATTGTTGTGCTTTATCAGGGGGATAAAGGCGGGATGGGCAGCAATTTAGGATGCCTTTATGATACTACAAAGTGTGACAGACTGACGGAGAGATAATTGGCAGAGAGGGGAAAGGAGGATGGGATGAAAGAGGGGAAGGATGGAGAGATGAGGAGAAGAGGGTGCAGATGAAGGGGCGTTTGATCGGCGGAGAGGAGCAGAGGACGGAGACGCTGCGAAGTGAAACTCCACCAGATGAAGCAGCTCCTCCAGTTGAAACTATCCAGCTTGTTTTTGCAGGAGACAAAATGAGTCCCTCGTCAATAACTTCCCCACTGCGGACGAGCAGTTTCTTTAAATTAATGATAAAATAATTTAAAAAGCATTCAGAAAGGCTGGAATCATCATTGTTTTACAAGCCTCATGTGCAAAGCATCACGTTTCTCTCAAATCTCTACTTTGATTTATTCAGCAATCATGCACGGGAACTTTTTTCCATTAAACACAACATTTAAATATTTAATTTCCTAAATGGTTAATTACCAAATAAAATGTTTGCTATAACGTTCAGACGTTTGCAGCGCAGCAATTTAATGTCTGTCCTCGACGTTTTGAAGGATTCCCCCGAATTTAAATGTTTGCAGAGTTAAGAGTGGGTTGTTTGCTGGGGGTTTTATATGGTGTTTTAAGGCTTTGTTTAGTGTCAGGGTACACTAGCTGCTTAGCTCTCCTGCACTCCACAGCTTGTTAATGTGACAGGGTAATGTTGGCCTCCTTCTATTACATCTGAACTAATGTGTTTGTCTGATTATGCGGTGGCGATATGCAGAATGTAAAACAAAAGCTTCGCATCATTTCCAATCTGTTCTCTACTCCACACACTAATTACATTACTTAGATTTGATGCATGTTTTAATACGAGTCACGAATGCTTAAAAAAAAAAAAAAAAAAAAAAAGGAAGC
>OMNM01034269.1:0-11511 GCA_900302745.1 Parablennius parvicornis | reverse complement strand
GCTTTATGTTCTGCTCTATGAAAGAGACATTAGTTCAGTGGTTGAGTTGAAACCCTGCATGTTCCTCTGTCAGTCCCACAAATCACACACTCGTCTCTCTCTCATCATAGTTCACACACTGACTGCAGCCCCGAGTCCCCCGTCCCTCTCCTCCGCTCTCCACCCCTGACATGAATATATGAGTGTTTTTATGTGTGCAGTGAAAAGGCGTCGCTGAGTTAAGTGGCCTTGTTGTATTCTGCCCGGGCCCTAACGGCCTCTGGTGGGGTTGAGGGGGCGGGGGTGGAGGTGGTGGGGGTAGATGAAGGAGAGGCCTGCAGCACCATGCCTAATCAGCCTTTCTCGCCAGGGTCAAGACTTTCTGTCTGGGTCCGCGGTGCTCCCTGCCACCGAGGACTTGCCCATTCAAGCGCACAATGTCCCTGTCAGTCCCGACAACACTTCCTGCCTCCGCTGGCTCCAGCCCTCGCAGGGATACACAATATTTCACAGCTCCCAACAATGGCCTGTCTGCCTGCACCCACCATATGGTTACTATGGGCCACAATATTGACACACATCACTAATTATTCAAAGACCAGAGAGAGAGAGAGAGAGAGTGAGAGAGAGAGAGAGAGAGAGAGAGAGAGAGAGAGGAAGAAGGCATCACCTAGTCTGTTATCTCTCCATGTTGTAATGACATTACACACTGACTCATACAAATGAACAACAAAAGACTCCTAACCTGAGCCCTGGTTGATTTCACCCTACGTTTTGTACTTGTTTAATGTTCCCAACATTCTATTGATACGTGTATATCTTCAGTTAATTCTACAGTATATTTATCTTTCTATTATGTCTTTTAATCTTACATTTTCTCACCCTAAATTAAACCCAATGACTTTAAATCTGATTAAAATGAAAATGTAACATGAAAACTTCTGTGAGAATCACTAATTATGTTATTATAGCTCTTTTAATGTGACTATTTTTATATGTACAAATACAGCTGCCGTAAATTAGCAACATAATTAAAAATTCACCGTTTTCTAAGGGAGAAACAAAATTTCCAGCCGTGAATTAGATATTGTGTGGAAGCCCCACGCCAACACTTGTGTCTAGTTTCGCCAGCAAATGTAAATATACGATGTTAGTCTAAATTACAATCAAGGTGGAAATAAACTGCTGCATTTAAACAGAGAATGTGCCTTAAAATGAGTTTGAAATCTTATCTAAATGAATAGTTTTATGTCTGAAGAGTGCTTGAGAGGATGTGCTCCATATTGACTGTGTATTGTGGGAGCGGGAGGACATCTGTGCTACGGTCTTCAGGAATCCAGGACACCTCTGTCCGACATATGTGCCTTCCCTCATTCCTTCAAAAGCTTCTTCATCAGGCAGGAAATACAACCTTTTAATTATATCAGCTTTGACCTCTGACGTGATGAAAAGACACTGGAGGAGAAACTGCTGCTTTTTTCAAACCCTGTCACAGAGTGTGTATGTTGTATATGTGTGTGTGTGTGTGTGTGTGTGTGTGTGTGTGTGTGTAACGCAAGGAGAGAGGCATTAACTTCTCCCCTCACACTGCTGTCCC
Source organism: Parablennius parvicornis (assembly GCA_900302745.1). NCBI lineage: Eukaryota > Metazoa > Chordata > Actinopteri > Blenniiformes > Blenniidae > Parablennius > Parablennius parvicornis. The sequence goes on along the minus strand of OMNM01034269.1, from coordinate 9,935 downwards.
TCGCCTGCGTCTCACACGCCAGCGTAAAGGAACCTGAAGCAGTCCTGTCTGCTTCAGCCTCACGCCGGAGAATCAGCTAATTACCTGTTGTTTGCTCTACTGTGAAATTGTTCTCCGATTGCTTAATTGAGCTCCGGTGGCTGTTGCGGTGTGTTATTATGGCGTTGAATATTGTCTGAGAAACTGCACTGAAAAACTTTGTTTTTTCGCCATCACAACCTTGGCAGGAGGGAAAGTCGTTAAATAAATTAAAAAGAAAAATCGTAAAGTCTTAAATTGGTTTCGGATGCAGTTGTTTCTTAACTGTGTATTTTGACTTTTTTGTTTGCAGATAATGAACTGTCATTTTTCAGGTTTCAAAGAGCTTCATTTGTACATTATAACTATGTTACATAGTTTCATTGTTAATGAGTAACATGTTCATCAACTGTTTAATCAAGATGATTACATTAAGATTTTGGGAATGACTGTTTAACAAGGAATTCCAATCTAAGCCTACACACACATATACACACACACACACACACACACACAGAGTGTGTACCTGCAGCTTATATATGTACTTTTTTTTCCCTTTTTAAATTTTGCGAGTGCGGCTTATATTCAGGTGCACTCTATAGTGCAGACGCTGCTAATAAAGTTACATACAAGTATACAGTGGATTCACGTTAATATTGTATTCACAAAATACCACAGTTTTTGTGTTGATCGTATCATTTTATTTTGTTAAAGGCCGGTCCGTCAAAATTTTCTGACATTAAACCGGTCCGTGGCGCAAAAAAAGGTTGGGGTTTGCTGATGTATCACACAACCACAGCAAGTAAAAGTGATCGCAATCACCTTTTGGCAAATTGCTGAGGAATTTGTATGTGGGTATGAATGTATACCTATCAAATTTACAACTAAAATATTCGATGTTTTACAAAAGACTCGGAGAAGCCCACAGACAGAGAGTGAGAAATACACAATCACCGAAGGTTTTATCTCTGTTGATAAAGTTTATTGGCTATTTGCTGATTATGATTCTGAGGAGGAAGATTTCTCAGCTATGGAGTGCAACAAAGCGGCTTTACCTGATGCACACAACATTCAGCTGCTGGAGTTCCAGACCATGGAAATCAGCACAGGAAGAGCTCACGAAGAGCAGAAACATCACTTTTACTACAGGTTTTTAGTGAAGCAGAGGCTCAAAACAGCATGTATCTACATGCCGAAGTAGAATATGGTGACATGAAGCTCTTTAACCTGTAAAAATTCATATATTAGCCACATCGTTGTACAAGCGCGGCCAGAAATTACAGCAAGTTATTTATTCTTTCTGTGTGGCCCGGTACCAAATGACCCTGAGGCTGGGGACCGCTGTGATATGGAGTAAACATTAACAATGCTGCCTCTCTTGCCAGTATGATTAGTCTGATTATGGCAGTAATGACAAAAGTACAAACTGTTGTCAGTTTCTACCAACGTTTCTATGTGAACAACAAACAAAATAAAAACAAAGAAAACTAGAAAAGCACTCCGAGAGCGCAGAGATCCAAGATCGTTTACCTGGATCAGATCCAGACAAAATTTGGCACAATTCAGGGCAGTGATGCTCCAAATATGCATGTAAAATTTCAAAGAGAATCGAAAAAAAAAATTCCATTTAGTCATGCATTTAGGAAACTCATAAATGGGGTTTCCAATGTTAAATTCTGGAATTTTCTCTGACCTTATTCTGGATCCGATCCAGATGAAATGTTGCACCCTACTAGATATGACCATCCTACACATCACTGAATTTTTACAAGTCAATCAGATATGATCTACAAGAGATATGATTTTTTTTAAAATGGCTCAATGATATGTAAAGGGGGAAAAACAGGATCTTTGATATTTTTTTCTATCCAGATGGTTATCCGGATCACTTTCATTGTGTCTATTTTAATTTTCACATTGTTGGTGAAAAATTGTTTGTGTTATATTCCCTTTATTATGGCCAGACTTAATTAAGTGCACATATCTGTATTATTGTAGTGATACTCTGACAGCTTTCAGCTAGTTTAGTTAAAGCTACACCATTTATGAGGAAGATGCTCTATATTCAACAGAATGTAAGCAGATAGGGTTTTATAAAGGAAGCTTGTTGTTGATTATATCTGTTAATCTATCAGAGGGACTGGAGTTAAATCCATCGGTTTTTCTTCTAACCAGTTAACAATGAGTGAAGGCAGGTCACATCCCGGACTGGTCGTGAGTTCATCACAGGGCAAACAGAGAGACACAGTCACTCACACACCCAGCCAGTCACCCATTTTAATAAAATACTTGCTGTTGGACTGTACAAGGAAATAACCGGAGAAAACACATCCACTCACAGGAAGAACAAGCAAACAAAAATGCATGGAAAGAGAAACTAAGAAAATCTTATGTGGTGTGACTCTGAGCAAGACTGTGACTGAGGCCCCATTTACAAGTGAAAACGCAAAACCGTTTACATGACAACAGTGCATGGAGCCACTGACGATACAACATTTTGAAATCTGTTCCCGAGGTGGAATTTATTAAAAAAGCTCTGACGTGTAAACAGGGTTTTAAAAGAGCCGGTCCTTTACCGGCTACTGAGGAAACACTGACACTAGTTTGGCGTGGCTGACACGCTGTTCGGTCCTCTGCCTCCTGGATGTGAGGTGACCACCTCCAAAAAGACAAAAAGTGGGACAGCAGGCATGTTTTGGAGGGACAAGGCGGGACGGACGCGACCATCTGCAAACCCTGACCATACACTTCACAATTCAGACCACAAGGCCAGTAAAACAAAATATTTAATACATAGCCTATATATTTTCAGGAAAGATCACACAGAATTAAATCTGGGTTGAACCGTTTAACCCAGACCAATGTGTGCGGGTTCACGTGAAAGGGGCGGGGTTTACAGCGTCTGACCAATCACAGACATGGAGAAACTGCAGCGCAGTTTACAGATTACGGAAGGATAAAATATTCTCTGAGAATATGAAGAATTAAAACACATCCACCAGATAAAAGCTCCACTGCTGCTGCAGCCAAAGCCAGAACATTCCTGATTGTTAATGTGACTTCATCAGGTTATACGATATTAATTCATCGACGATATAAACAAACAGCACAGCACTGTGATCACTCGGATTTACTTTATTACAACAGAAACGTGTCAGGAAGAACTTCCTCACTGCTGTACTTTTAGTATATAATTTTCATCCAGTTGTTTTGAGGCTGAGTTTCTCTTGTGAGTGTGTTTTGTGTTGGAATATTAATTAATCACTTTGACGGCACGAGTAGTTCTGGTTCCATAAATTCATGTTTCTGCAGTTCTATCAGATGTGATCATTAAGCTCATTATTCCAGATCAACCCTCGTGGAGCTAAACAGACTTGGAACAAGTCAAGAAGCCTCAGTGAGGAGTATTTATTTTATTATGTTAAAAAGATCACTTTAAATTACTTTCTCCTCTCCGCTGGAGCTCTGCACAGCCGAGGTTCACTGCGCACCAATCACCACCATTTAAGAATGGGAAGGTCAGTTTTCAAGAGATCTGATTGGTCAGGAGGCGGAGCCTTATCGAGAACATAACCTGGTCCGGAGCAGGTTCGACTTTCAGGGTCAGTTACCATGGTGATTTATCCAGGTGAGAAGTGAGCGGGCGTCGTAGTACGGAAAACCCAGAGTTAATCCATGAAGTTTTCTCGATAAGAAAAAAATCCAGTGTGGTAGTACAAGCTGTACGTGCTGGTTAATTTTCATGTTTGCATTATTTTTCGCCAATGACTTGAAAAGTGAGAGCGTGACGCGGGACAAATAGCAGTGCAAAACAGCCTAAAACAGGACAGGCCTACCTGGATGCCACTTGGATCACTGCGTGATGTTCAATAAATGGCCACATGTCAGTTGTTTGTGCAACACCAATCCGTTATTGAGTCCATAAAGCAAAAACAATGACTGGCCTTTCTAGGGCGTCCACAAAACCACTCAATCTGCAGCGGTAAAGAAGCGTCGACAGCGATATTACAACATTGACAGTGACAAAACCTGCATGTGCTTCAAGGTCGGCACTCACCTGCCCACGATAGGAAACATTCTCTTATACAACCGGAGCGCCACCTAATGGTTATACCAATAACCCACATTTGGCTTCTTCATGGGGGGAAAATGCAACTTTCTGGTTTTGTCTTCGTGTAGATAGAACAAATGCTGCTACCGCACACGCACGCTACGGCTGTTGTAAGTAGTTCTTCTGCACATGCTCAGTAGGTAGATAATAACAGCAATGGCCACATCCACAGTGACATGACTCCTGGTCCATATTCTCCTGGGACTTGGTGGTTTTATAGTGGAGAGTCACCGGAAGAATAATCCAACTTGGTCATCTGTCCATTCGAATGTCCATGTTCTACATGTATGTTTGTGTGGATTCATTACAAAACAAACAACAGCATTCACTAATAGTCCAACAAAGAATTATTATCATTATTATCACTGTTTCTGCTGTTTCAGTGTCCATCGTTTTCAGGACACAAGTTTAGGAAAATATTAACAGAGTCGCTCTCAGTTCAATAACAGACACATCTCATACTTTAATGACTAACGAGTCTCAGAAAAAAAGAAAAATTATGTATCTGAGGTACAAATTTCAGACTTGCACTCTACGACGTTATGTTGTCATGATAAGGAAAATAATCTGTTACTTTCCACCTCCATTAACCTGTGTTGACCTTACGGTGCAGACAGAAGCTACTTTGACATGGCGACCCGTGTTTTCCCTCGCTCCTGTGCTCTTCGCTCTTTCTCCCAGCGTTGGCCCTCACATAGATCCTGGTACTCAGTCCCAGGCCGGCTGCCCCCTGCGTGGTGGGAATATACTCCTGTGCAGCCGGCCATGACAGGCCCATGTTGGGACAGGCCTCAGCGCTCCACTCCACAGAGCAACTGATTGACAGCCCTCACTGAGGGAGGTGGGATTCCTCATGTGTCTGTCAACATGTCGCTGGAGATAAAGATGCGGTGTGAAGGATCGCGGGCACTGGCGTCCCCGCCCCTCCACCAGCACACACTCCTCTCCTCCCCGGCCCTTAGCAGCGAGGTAAAGTTAGCTTGTTGGCTGAGGGTGAAGGTTGCCACAGGCCCAGATGTTCCCGAGGTTCCCGATCCCTTTCCCGGTTCGCGGGGATGTGCTGTGCCACATCTGTCCGGGCAGAGGTGTGCCATATTGCTTCCCATCTGCCACATGGCACACTCACATTCGCACAGAAACAGAGGCACACACATGCAGCGTGCCCAGAAACTGCCCATTTTAACCAGGGCCATAAATAGTGTAATTCATGGGTGTGAAACAGCGGGTTTTTAAGAGCGCTCAGAGGAACGGAGCGGAGCTGGAACCTTTGGCAGCTGACGGACAGATTTTCTGTTCCTGGTAGCCACATGAAACTCTGTGAACTGCATACTGAACACTACGAGACAGAACGGCGGAGAAGAAGGCGAGATGGGCCATTTCTGTCCCACTTTGTCTTTTCCTCTGAATTTCCGCCGTCCTCGTGCAGCTCACCATCTGGATCCTCCGTCTCTCTTTCTGTCTCGCTTCTGTCCTCGTTTGGAGCCAGGGGGACACTACTGAAGTGAATGTCACCCCTGTCCCAATGTTACTTAAGGGAAATTGACTTCTTAGCCTCGGCTCTGTCAGCAGCCATATGCTGATGTTTTCATATTCCAGAGAAATGAGGAGAGGGAGTCGTAAAGGCTGCTAAAGTCAGAATTACAACCCTGGCTACCATTGGCGAGGAGAGGGAAAGGCCCCTTCTGTCACACCACGAGCGCTGTTAAAGCCCCAGTCTCTCCGTTCGATGCCATGGGCTTCTGAAGCGCCACATTAACGGCAGCATTTCACTGAAAGTTACACTTTTTTTTTTTTCTTTAATACGTTGCTCCTCTGGCATGAGATTCAATCTTATTCATGGCGTGTGTGGCGGCATGTTCAGTGTCATCGTCTTATTAAACATTCACGGCCGGGCGGAGGGCGAGGCGCGGTTCAGTCGCTCTGCTGATTGTGGTTTTAGGAGACATCGCTGCCTTTCTCTACACGGACCGCCGAGCTATAGGCAGCGTTTCCAGCTTATCTATATTTCATGCTTTTATCTGCTCTCAGCGTTTAATTAGGCCGTTAGCAGCTCGTTAAATTCTATTGGGAGCAAACTTTTACCTCGTTGCAAAGTTGTGCTGATGTTGAGCTTTTTCAGGCGGTGGGGGCTTTTGATTACTTTGCATCCACCGTGTCATAAGTTACTGTTGAGTTATGTTGTGTTGGTTGGCGGCTGGTTTAGTGCCTCGTATCTTTCGGCGAGAAGACCCCGTTTGGAAATGTCTTTGTTCTTGGTGAGACAGATGGAGACATAAACAGTTCGTCAAGAAGCCAGAGGCTCTAGTTTACATCCTGTCATTCCACTTAGAAGGAATTTCAGTTTTTTCAACCTTACTACTTTAAATGACTCAAATTTGAGCACAAATATACGTAATATACCTGTGAATAAGATTCACATGGAGTGATCTATCACTATTAAGGTATTATTGGATGAATGTGCCACCTTGTGAGGAAAACAGCTGGCTCTTTAGCTTCTAAATGTCCCATATGTTCAACATTTAGCATCATCTTTACCTGCTGACGGGTGCAGGCCACTGAAGAAATACAGTTTACAAGGCTAAAAAGAAACAAGATATATATATATATATATGCAGAAATTTTAATGGATTAATACAGTGTTGTGTTGTTATATATTGAATTTATAAATGATCCTGATATTACAGTCAACATACACAAAACATTGAAGTGTCTTTGGTGTACATCAAGGTTTTGATTGGCACCATTCACATTAATCACATTTTGATTTGTTTTAAATGGACAAAGCAAGAACCTTGATGAGCCTTTGGTGAGTCGAGTCATTTTTATTTTATGGTGGTAGAATTATTGAAATTACTGAATTCTTTTTGGTCCCCTCTTGAAGGTAATCTTTTAATATGTGTGTGTTTGTCACGTTACTGAGAAGTCCAACTTACAATGTGGGACTCGATGGTGAACATGTTCTGTGATTGGACTGTGAAGGTCCTGGTAGGCATCATACTGGTGAGTGTTTTTGTTTGCTCTTTGGATTAATCTGATGTCCGTGTGCTGGCTCTGAGAAGTGCAGATGATAAACGTAAAGGTGAACATGTGACATCACATCCAGAACACCGTGCATTTGCATTTCTTTCAGTTGTTCAAGGGCGAATACAACCACCGTTGTGGCTTTAAAGTGATGCTCTCTGCTGCGTGTGGCATAAATTTATTATTAAATTCAGAGTCAGCCGACGTCCTTCCAAACCAAACTGCCAACCTGCCACTAAAACTGAAATAACGGGTTTCGACCTTTGATATGGCAAAATGGAGGTCTTACTTTGCTTCCTTCAAACTTGGACCGCAAAGCTTCCCAGCAGAAGCCCACCAGTGGACCTGATGGTCCCACGTAAGCCAATCAGGGCGGTTACGTAAGTTGTCGGGTGTTTGAAAGCGGCAGCGGCCGGTCACTTCGATATGGCTTGTTGCTGATAATCGGCGGCGTGGTGTGGTGCGGCGTGCGGCTGACAGATGCCTGCTCCAGCTGGTACAGGGGGGGTTTATCGCCCGGTTGGAACGCGGGTCCTCACACCCCTCCACTGTGCTGGCCACCGTCGCCGTGTTTAATGAGTCACGAATTGCCTGTTTGTCTTCTGCTCCCTGCTGTTTCTGCACTCCCCCTTCCAGAACAATCCCTGAAACACATGCTGCTGCGCTCCGCAGAGCAGCCAGACAGGCAGCCCGAGCCAAACTGTTGTAAAGAACAAAGTTGTCATTTTTTATTTCTTCCTTTTTTGTCTTTTTTTTTCTTCTTGGGCGTTCATCTAAGAGAGGGATGAGTTGTTCTGTAATAAAGCTGCCTTTTTAGATGCTGTGCCTGACCTCGCCAATATGGCTACCCCGAGAAACCAGTGCCCATTTGAAGCCCCTGACAAACACATAAATGGCTCTATAATTGGGCCGCTTTGTTGTGCGAGGCGCGGGCTCGTCTGAAAGTGCTGTTCAACACTTTGTGGTAAATGGAGTTACATTACGACAACACATGGCAGTTGCTAAAGGAGCGGAAACTGGCAGGCTGATAAGACATAAGCAGGTGGTGTGGACACAAAAATGGTTTGTTTTAAGTCAGTCAAAAAAACCACAATTTGAAAAAAGAAACTTTTTCTGTGACAACTAAGCAGATCAGAAACTAATCTTCAGGCCAGCGACGGAGCTCTGTGACTCGGCGAGAGAAGAAGGATCTGCTTCCACGTCCAAGTAAACACACAGAGACGCTTGGACGACCATCAAATGGGCCAGCGCGCTCACACGAACACACTCACAGAAGGGGTGTTTTTTGTAGCCAGTGTTAGGGGATGTTCTGCAAGCTGCCCAGAGCTTTGCCTTAATCTCACCTGTTTAATCTGCAAGGTTGGGCGACAGCTTCTGTTACAGGAACAGGTGGCTGAAACAACTGCTGCCGGACAAACTTGGAGAAAGAGTTGATTAAAGCCCAATCAGATTTTTCCCGACGCATACTAATAGGAAATATAAACTTTTGTCACCGTGAGGTGAAATAAACCTTGGTATTAGTTGTTGTCTCTGTAGAATGCGTTTGGCTTACCTTGTGCAACAGTGACTTCTTTTTTCACTGTATAGTAATAACTGTGTACCTGTGTAACTGTATAGTATACAGTGTTAAATTCTTACCTCTTTTAAAAATGTTAATTTCACTTTCAGGTGTGGACATATAGAAACCCACAAAATCTGTTGAAATTGACTTAATTCAACACTCAACTTTTTTCTGTGCAGTTAAATGTACCTGCATGCGCACACGCACTCAGTCTAATAGTCAGAAGAAGTGGGAACTATCCAAGGTATCTTGGCAGCGTCCGGATTCGGCCCAGTGCCGTGAAATCCACATTCTGCAGGGCGGCTCTTTGTGGCCGACTCCGGGTTCTCGGAGTGGCATTCTTCTCATTGTACAGGTCACTGAGACAGAGGCGGCCAGCCTGAAAAGATCCTCGATGGGGGGAAACAATGGCTTAAGGCAGCCCGTAAATGTCTCCTGTTCAGCCTCGGCCCATTGACTCCTCGCCTCCCTGCCAAGACGGGCCCTGTCAGACCAGCCTTGGTCTCTAACAGCTTAATTAGCAGAAAGAACAACAATGTCCGAGCCTGTTTCTGCTGAAATAAAAACAAGAAAAGACCCAAAAGCTGCTCTCTCCGCCTCTCATTGTTCCCATACGGCCCGTGATAACAGAGCTCTGACTTTTCTGTTCAACTTAATACAAATGAAACAACATTCCTACACTGTTCCGTGAGGAGCATGACGACCGGCCGATGGAGACTGGAAGGGGGAGACCTCGGCTGTCTTGAGTCTAAGAAGGGGGCTTCTGATTTACTATAAGACTCTTGTGCTGACTGATCTCATCCTGCCTTTGACACAGCGTTTGAAGATGTTTCTCTACAATGTGGATGGAGACGCTATGTTCACAATCATGACTGAAGGTTTTGCACCAAACTGAAGACGATTTTCATTTATCATGATAATGGTGACGGTGATGATGATAATGCAGTTTGCATTGTGATGATAATTGACGATCCTGGCGTCACGGAGAGACGGTGCGAGGAGACGTGGCACTGGTGGCCTCCACGCTGGCATTGAACCTTCTCCTGCCCTCTGATGTCTGACTGACTAATGGATTGTCTGTATTTGATTGAAACACACTCAGTCTTTCACTTTGTCCTCCCACATGCATGTTTCTGTCAATCATCTTATTTATTTTCTTCATTTAGTATCTACCTGTATATTTGTTAATGGCCCAGATAACCAAAGATCCAGTCTTTTTCGCAC
>OMNM01034268.1:0-14694 GCA_900302745.1 Parablennius parvicornis | reverse complement strand
GGGAGGATCGGAGTGCTTGTTTTCACATCTTTGGTGAAAATGTTATGCTCATGTTTTGACATTAGGAATAAAATAAAATCAGCGTTGTGCTAGTTACTAAAAAATAGTAACTAGTTTCAGTTAAAGGTTATTTCATTCAAAAAGTAACTGAGTTGCTTTGTAAATTATTTATTCCAAAAAGTAATGCGTTAACGTTAATAGTAACTTTTTAGTTACTTTTTTGAAGGACATTCTTCAATGCACCCATTAAAGCTTCATTTCAGTGTTGTATGGAAAATAATACACTATTGATCAACTTGACCGTTGTTATTCATTTCTATTCATGTCACTAAACTCTGCTAAATAAAGTAATTTACAAACAAACTTATTGAAGTCAGACCAGCACAAATCAAAAATATAAAAGATTTCTGAAATAAAGAACACAAAACAAGCTATATATATCATTCGGACTCAAAGAACAGAAATTATAGTGGCTTCAGAATCATAAAAACTGTTATGTTTAGCCCTTAACAATGTTACTGTACAGGTTAAGTGTGAAAACTATCTACATGGTCTTTATGCTCAAGTTAATTCAAACAATAAACATATTTCCATTTAGAAAACCTGTGTTGTTCTTGCCTCGACTCTCCATAATTGGTGCTTTGGATAAACTGGTTTACCTGTTACTTGGTGACCGACAAGCGTTGTAAAATTCAACAGACAGTGAGTGACACTGATTAACAGGGAAACCAGTTAATTTGACACACCAGTCGCCGTGGCACAGCTGTTAACAGGAATCGGTACGATGCGGCTTGCTAAGGATGAATTAGTTCACCAAGTAATGGAGAAATGCACCATGTTGCAATGGTAATGGAGTTATTCTATTTAAAAAGAAATGCATTAGAGTATTAGTTACTGTCAAAAGTAATGGCGTTAATGTCCAATATAATATAGCCCAACACTGAATAAAATAAACGTTTTATAATACAACTGTTAAATCTATGTCTCTATTGCATGTGAAACTTGAATACAATTCTATAGCAGACTGATGGATATTTCCAATGACTGGATATTTTGGAAAGCTCCTATATTTAGTCGACTAAAACTAGACCAAGTCTAAAAAGTTTCAGGTGACTAAACTAAGACTAAAACAAAATGTTGTGTTACTCATGTTGAAGTATTTTAACTTAAATCCTTCCATGCAGTCTGCCACCATTTTAGAGACACTGACAGAGACAATAGATTTACAGTCTTCAGGGTGCTTTTGTCACCATCTCGGTTTGATACTAGGGACAAAAGGGTTTTGATATGTGTGTGGGAACTTCCCGCACTATGAAAGATAGATTTGCTGGAATTGACAAAAACAATATCACAAACCATCCATCGCTCTTGAGCCCACCAGTGTTCGACTTTCATGTAATATTTTTAGCAAATCAGACTCTGAAAAGTTGGTACACAGCCTTCAGTAATGATTAATTGGGAGTGTAAAGATAAACTGGGGGTCTCCTATCAGAAGAGAAGGTCATCTAAATCAATACCGAAAAAGAGCAATCAGAGATTTCTGACGTCCACCAACGATGACGTGGGCACAGAAGGAAAGACATATTATCCTCATTGTATTTCTAATTTTCATCTGGATTCGGTTTCCAAATTGTAATGGAGTTTTTCATAGCATCATATGTGGTAAAATTTGGTGAAGATCTATCGTGTACTTTTGACGTGATCCTCATTTGAGACCCCAGAAATGAAGATTCGGATCCAGATTGAGATCCACATCACTTCCAAAATGTAACTGATTCTTCTACGTCTAATAACTATTTGTGGTGAAAATTTTGTCAAGATCCCTTGAGCAGTTTTGAAGCAATTTGCTTAAGACCGTAAAAACTGAAATCTGGATCCAGAATCCAGATCCAGATCCGGATCACTCCCAAAATTTTATGGAGTCATCTGGGGCCTAAGATCCATCTCTGGTGAAAATTTACTGAAGATCCGACAAAATAAAGAAACGCAGCCAATTTTATTAGGTCCTTGGCGGACAGAAGAAGAACAGGCGCTTGGTAGAGCGCATACTTTCACCAACACCACATTGTTTGCGGAACCTGAGTTAGTATCACAAGCATGTTAGCCTTTAGCTCATGTTGATGCTAAATAGCCTCTCGGGTAGCAACATTACTGTATGAAAGACTTAGCAGGGAGCATATCCATGGCAACAGAATTTGATCTCCTTTGATCAGGAGATGATGTGCCTTTCCCGTCCACTCTGTATGAGACATTTTTCACAGTTTTGGGAGATTTATTGGGAAACAGCTGTTAACGTCCCAAAATGTAATCAATTGGTCCACTTCTGCTGTTACTTAATTGGTTTGATTGGTGAAAAAACTTTGGTTGATTAGTGTTCACTGTTGACTTAAATATTTGAATCTGAGCATGTTCAAAATAAAAAAATTAAATGAAACGAAGCAAAGCAAAGCATTCCACAGAGCCTAGAAGTCTTAACACTGTAATGCCTTTTTGATATTTATGTTTGATATGTATGCATCTGGTGCCAGCCCAGGCCATCTGTCCAATTTTAAAAGTTAGTCTGGCTCCTGAGCAAAGGAGTTTGCTCACCCTTCCTCAATAGACCTTTTTCACCTCCGCCCACTTCATAGATACTCAGTATTTTGTCTTAGGCATTTCCAGTTACTGACAAATAACATTGTGGTGAACCGCAGACCCGTGTTTTTATCTCATCTATAAAACTACCATAAAACACAACAAACGCTACTACTAGGATATTAAAGTGGGAACACATGAAAACTCAGCTCAGATGATCGGACAAGGCCTCATGTTGCCCCATTCTCCCTTAATTTTGACCTGAGAGGATGACATGAGAAAGTGGACTGTGGTAACTTCCAATGACATCTTCGTCTTATCATTAGCAGCTCATGGAGCAGCTATAATAAAAATTTAAGAGTATTGAGGTGTACCAGTATCTACATAGTGAAAAAGTGGTCATGCGCTGTCATGTAGAGATGGAGAATTTACCTTTTGAAGGCAGACACGAGTCCCAGCCAGGCAGCTAGCGCTAGCAACCATGCGGACCACTCGGAGTGGGTGAAGCAGAGCAACCAGCTGTTCCTGCCCCTTCAATATTGTTGGAAGGTTCAAATCTCATTATATGAAATAAACCTAGATGAAATCCTTTCAAACGTTTTTTTTTTTTATTACAACCATGAGCTTACACAGTGAAATATGTTGACAACTGCACTCACTCATCTTCTACATCAGAGATTATGTTGTATTAAAGGTTACACAGAGTTGCACAAATCTACAGGTCGTATACTGCTCCACAACAGTCCTGGCTATCCTCTATATGTTCAAAACTGCTGTTTCAGCTGCCATCTCTTCATTCATTTCATTTGCCTTTGTTTCTTCTGGAGAATCACAGTGAAAAGAATCTCTTTTTCAAGTCTCTCCTTATAACATAAAACAGGTTAAAATGATAAAACGATATGTTTTGTTGATTAATTTTAAGTTAAATCCTTATGTAATTTCCCATTTTCAGTCATCATCTTTAGAGACAATAAGATTTACATTTTACCATGTGCTGTGACCATCTTGGTTTGAGTGACACTTGAAACAAAAGGGTTTTGATATGTTATTAAGGCAGTGAATGCAGCCAGGCAGAAACTTGAGTGTTAGCAGGATGGCCAGAGGGCAGGAGAAGATGAGAGGACAGTGTGATTGGTCAGAGTGGTCAGGGATCATAGCAGGCAGGTCACAGGGAGGTCCCAGATGAGAGAGGCCCGCCTCTGGGCTTTAAAACTCTGTCTCTCTGTGAATTTCCTCTTTCATCACCCTAAGTGTTGAGGAGCACTGATCAGTGCCTGTGTGAATCTGCTGTGTGGCAAGAATGCATTGTTTCATAAATAATTGTTAAACTCATAACTGTCTCCGTTGTTCTTAGTCAGCCACAGTTTTGAACATGCACAATAGCTTAATTCTTTTAAAATCTAACAGTTTTTTAAAACAAAATAAAAGACAGAAAGGACAAGGGAAGGAACACTTGAAAGATAAAACTATAAAAGCCACCAAATAGTTTAAAAAAAAATAGATAAAACAAGAACAAGGTGAAGTTTTTGCTTTTAGGTGCTGTAAAAGGGCCCGAAACTCTCCTAGTGAGACCGACTATGATTTTAATGTCTTTCTGGAAGACATTCCATGAACTAGGAGCTGAAAACATGAAGGCTTTTATGCCCAGTTCCGTATGGACAGTCTGAACCGTAAGTAAAAACAAGTCTTTAGGCTGCAGACTGTAATTATTTCTGGGTTTCAGCGTCATGTGACCACAAAGGTAGGGAGGCAGCAAGCCAAGAATTGCTTTGTAGTTGAAACCAAGCCAGTGAATGTGTTTGCGTAAAGATAGAGCCGGCCAACCAACACGCGTGTATTGGAACAATGATGGGTGAGAGCTATGCAGCTTGTAATAAATCTCAGTGCCCCATGGTTTAAACAGTGTCCAGTGAATGAAGACACTGAGAAGAAGCACTCATGTACACAATGTCCCCATAGTTCAACATGTCCCCATAGTCCAACATGGATGTGAAGGTGGCCTCAACAAGGCGCTTTTTAAGTCTAAAAAGCGCCTTGTTGAGGCGAGAAACAAAGACAAACACTATCTATTTCTAAAATGAAAACCCAATTTCAATTTAAGCTTTCTTACAGGCTGCTCAATGTGAGGCTTAAACGAGAGGGAATCATCAATTATGATTCCAAAGTGTTTATAAGATGTAACGTCATTGAGGTTACAATGACGTTACCTTGTAGGGTAGTGATGGGGGTCAAATTAGTCTTTCTCCTCCTGGAGTGTGAAAACAGCATTTAACATTAACCTCAGGTCTTTCAAGTTGTACTGAACAGCTGAAAAAGCTGCCTGCAGCTTACAAAGGGCCTCTTTTAATGAAGGTGCAGAAAAATAAATGACTGTGTCATCAGCATAAAAATGAAAGTTAGCATCCACATTTTAAAGTGCAAACAATTCAAGTTCACTTCAGTTATTCTTTACTGTCAGTATATATGGGAACAACTGAAGGTGGAGACAAAAACAACACCACCATATTTTCCACTGTTGAACTGCTCAAAGTTCAGAGTTCACAGCTCCAGTTTCACTGACTGTGCCTAAAACAATGTGATCATTGCTCTTAGTCTTCACTAAAAGGAATGGATTGTAAACAAAAATAAACATATCACTCTAACAATAAGAGCAGGAAACAAATAATAGTCAGTTACCTAAACTGCTGACATCCCTTACTACTCCTCCACCTCCTGCATTCTGAGAATGATGTGGGGATATTTTTTAAGAAGATGAGCATTTGGGCATGCTCTGCTGTCACCCTGCTTCTGTTCTCCTCAATGATAATCAACGCTGTGCTAAAGAGCCTCTGGCTCTCACACAGAGGAACTTAGCTGCTGTTGCTGGCATGGTTGGGAGTCCAGCTTGGTTGACTTTCCAGTAATGTAAAGGATCATTTTTAAGTTCAATAGGAGCGTCACAGAGGTAGCTCTCCATTTTAGGTTTGTTGTTTTTTCACCTTGGTGGTCTTGTAAATATTGTCATGCTGTTTTTTGTGATGCTACTTCAAATGCACGATTAGGTTGGTCATATTAAACATTCCCGGTTCTGTGCTACCACGGAAAACTTGTGCAGGACAAGTGTTGCACTCAGCTGCAACGTCTTTGTCCGAGTTGATGGTAAAATATTGCAACGTGGCCGACATCACTTCTCCTACAGTAGCGCACACATGTTATTGTTGTTGTGATCAAGTGGGCTCTGCATGCTGGATCAGAGATGTTCTATTGGCTGGATCCGGGTGCTCTTCTTCTTTGGCATTTGTGGCAGGCAGCACCAACGTTTTGGTGCGTTACTTCCACCTACTGGTGTGTGAAGCAGTGTCACCTATGAATAGAAGTGCTTTAGCGGAAATGGTCTGCATATCGGAGCGCTTATATCTGAGATTTTAGATGCAGTCCTATAAAATCCGATACTTGTTTTTTGGCTGATATCGGACCGATATTCGATATATCAATGTCGGATCGGGATATCCGTAGTACACGCTGAGTTTGTTCAGAAAGATAACTTTGGAACCAGCGAACAGTTTGTTCCCCATATTTCAATGCTGTTGATGTGCTTCTGTAGAAGCACATCATGGTTGACTGGTAGTCTGATAAAATATTATTTGAATATAATAATACTTTTAGTTGTTCACTCACCAAGGATTCAAGTATTTTACCCAGAGCAGAGAGTTTGGAGATTGGCTGACAGTTATTCAGAATCGTCCTGTCACCTCGTTTATGCAGGGGCAGGACAAAAGCAGTCTTCCAGATATGTGGGATTTCATTAAAAGTTAAGGACATGTTACAAAGATAGGTTAAGGGTTGAGCAATAAAATCTGCTGCTAGTTTGCTAAGTGTGGCTCCAAATTGTCAGAACCTGCTTTCTTATTTATAGTTAAGTGCTTAAGTTCTTTGTTCACCTGAGAAACTGTAATCGGTTTAAAAATAAAGGAAGGACTGTGGCTGTATAACACCATTGGAGAGGATTTCTGAGGATGACTGCTCGAGTCGAATATTGACCCTTAAGCATTGAAATGTTAATTAAAGTAGTCAAGCATCACAGATCTTTCAGAAATAGTTTGGGAGTCCTTACTTATGCAAGAGGGAAACTCTATGGCATTTGATTTCCCAGATAAAGATTTATATGTCTTCAAAAATGTCCTTGGGTTATTCATGTCTTCCATAGTCTTAAGGCCCATTCATACTCCTTAAGAAGTTTGGCCAGAAGCCATACAAAGTTCGGCAGTGACGTCAGCCAGCTGCCGAAAAAAGCATTTGTTCGGCAGAACTGCTCATACTCCCAGAAGAAGCTGCCAAACTTACAGGCCACGCCCCCTCACCGCCACCACACGTCTGTGGAGCAGCGTTTTAATTTTTCAATTACACAGCTTATTTCTCGTCTCCAATGTTTTTAGAAATACATTTCTCTGAACTGTTTCATTAATGGATGAGAAAGTTTTTGTCCGAGCTACCATGTTGGTCTGTTTTACCGCAGGAACTGACAGCGAGTGGTGAGTGGTGCGTTCAAGTGCTCGTTTACATGTGGGAAGCCCGACTTCTGAGCTGCGGGGATCATCCAATAGTGATGTTACACGACACATATGATTAAATTATGACTGATAGTCATTAGTGAGCTGGAACTCAGTTTAGATAGCTCGCACGCTGCGCCTGCGAGCTAGAACACGCATGTGCAGCACACGTGATTGGCAACGTTTCGGCAGTGTGAGTTCTGACAGGACGGTCTGCACTGCCGAACCAATTTTGTTCGACCAGAAAGCTGGCCGAAGGAAATTACTTCATTTTGTTCGGCCAGCTCATTTCTGGCCCTACTTATTATGTAGTATGAATTGGCCTTTTAAGTCAGGTAATAATTTGACTCGGCTTTTTTAATTTCGACTGCACAGTTATTGCACAATTACTTAAAGTAAGTCCAATCAAAAACTGATTGGATTTGTGGGGGTTTAGCCCATGCTTCATTGCATTCATGCAGTAAAGCAAATAATCAGAGTTGAACCAGGCATTGTTTTGGCCACTTATTCTGTAAGGGGGGGTGCCGACTGCCAATTTCGGTAAACCCAGCATAGAATAAATTCCATGCACTTTCTATATCAGGAATTAGCTGAATTCTATTCCAATCAAAATGAGAAAGATCATGGAAGAATGCCTGCTCCACAAAGTGTTTCATATTTATTTTCGTAACAATGCCAGGCTTGAGCTTTGGAATTTTTGCTATTCGGACTGTTGCAATGACACAATGGTCTCCGATGTAATTTGCGAACACAGATGCAGTTGAATATTTAGGAGGAGCATTTGTCAGTATCAGGTCATTTAGGGTAGATTTATCAGGAGATTTAAGGTTTAGTCTTGTAGTACCATTCACCAACTGAAACAGATTCAATGATACATAAGTGATGTCAAGGTATCACAGGTAGCAGAAGAGGGTCGATAACATCCAATGACAGTGAAATGAAGTGTTTGGATACTTCAAGGTCAAGAGCTAAAAATTCAAATTGCTGACTCACTGATTTGGACAAGAGCACATTTACATGAAACTTGCTTTTTATGTAAATTGCAATACCCCCTTCTTTCCTGAGACAATCAGTCCTATAGATACTGTAGCCATCAATACCAATATCCTTATCCAAAATAGGTTTAGCCATGACTCAGATATTATAATTACAACATCAGTTGAAAGTGCCCATATGCAAACCATGTCCATTTTGAAGAGTAGAATGCATACATTTAAATGAATAAAACCAACTTGCCCTTTATTTAAAAGTCGGCAGGGGTTTGCAACTTTTCAATGCCATCAAGGCCAGGATTAGGTTGCACATTTCCAGAGATCAGAAGCCACAAAATAATTAGACATCTCTGTTTAAGCTCTTGATACCATTTAGTCGAGGTTTCTCTATCTCCTAATGAGTCCACCTTAGTTCCAATAGCAGAGTTTATGGATACCGTAAAATAGTCTTTTAAAATATGGATGCTCATCAATTGGAAAAAAATCACACTGCAAGTTGAAGGCAGGGGCCGGTGCTGATGAATAAAATCTATCTCCCAGTAAGTATATATTTGAGGGAGGATTAAATTAGGAGATGATTTGCAATACTGATATGTCTCATGTAGCTTCGCTGGATGCAACACCGTCAATATAGCTAAAAAAAAGCTGCAAAAAAAGATATATAGAGCATGATGTGTGAGTGACGGAACAAATAAATAATAATAAAAATCCACGTCACTTCAGGTAAATCCAGTCCGGGATTCTGCCTTCACCACTTGAAATGATGCAGCTGGCTGATGATGTTTCGCTACATCACATGTAAACAGGAACAGAGAACTCACTAGGAAGATTGTATATCTGCCCTCGGCAGTTGATCCAGTTGTTCCACACTGAGCATGTAATGCAATACACAGCCAGCCACGGCCAGCCATGGAACACCAGAGCAGCAACACACAGCTGGCGGCGGTTAGTCACTGAGCACTGACGAAGTTAGCCACGGCTAGTAATGGAACACTGGAGCAGGAACCCACACAGCTAGCTCGGTGCAATAATCCATACACAGCCAGCTGGATGTGCTAGAGATAGATTGTCAGTCCGGTTCACTGTCCAGAATGAGCTGCTACTACGAGCAACGACACAACACTACAGCAGTCCCACCCACCAGAAGTTGTCAGACAAAATGATGCAATATGGCAGCCCTGGCTTTGGCACGGAATAAAGTCAATAGGATGTCAACTGACCTGAAAGCGTGCATCTATGAGTGTTGTGCTGAGGTGAGGGCTGGTACCATTTCTCTTTTTTTTCTTTTTCATGTCCTTTTGGCTTTGTCTGGCTTCGACTTGATTTGGGTAAAATATCTTTTTTTTCTTTCTATCATTGTCTAGTTTTTGCTGTCAATTGTTGTGAGGTTGTATACATTTTTCATTGTCCTATTAATGAGTCGTGTGCAAGTTACAAATCTGGCCTCCTTAAAATCTGATTGGACTGTATCTAGACATGAAACGAGTTAATCACCTCTGAGCTGGGTTTTTTTTCTTACAATGTGGGTCTACAACCTTCTTATGGTGCGAGAGGAGGTCCATTAACAGATTTCAAAGAAAACAAAAATGAAGCAGTTTGTAGAACTAAAGCAGAGCAGGGAAAATAGCCTATTTCCATTATTTTGTATTAGTGGATATGTCTGCCTGTGTTTGCCTTGATTCTAATATTTTGGATCAGATTTTATTAAAGGTCCCAGCAACTAACAAAAGAGCTGTCAGAGGAACAAAAACAGGTCCTCACAAGTTTTCAATTTAATCTAACTTCTATACGATATTTCTTTGCATTTGGGCCTTGCATTTACAGTAGAACCTCTGCGGAGCGGTCCCTTTAAGAGTGGCCATATTTCTGTGTACGGACGCATATTTAACTGTTAACACCTTAATGAGCAGCTAAACTGCCTAACATGGACAATGGACAAGTTTTCCTGGCAGATTTGAAGCCGAGCGGACACAAAAAGCCTAAATACTACAAGTTTCAAAGACATCGTTTTCACGATGTCTGCCGCCATCTTGGATTCCTTCTTTGTCTTCTTCTTCCATGATCTTGGCAGACTAAACGCTTCCCTGGCATATTTTGTGACCTTTATTATGTACTGTACTGAATATATTTATTCTATTCAGAAATAAATATTTATTTATTATATATTTATTTTATACAGTAATGTATACAGTACATGCACCTGTATTCATATTTTAGTCAATTTTGTACAGTACTGTAATTCTTTTGTATATACAGTACTGTACTGTTATTCTTAATATATACAGTATTCAGTTATGTTCTCTTAAATTAAAGCGAGGTGTTTCTTCCATAACATGTTTGGTTCATTCCGGCCATATCGTCGTCGTGACTTGTCACTCTGACGAGGGGACACCTGTCTTCAGGGGACACATGCCCTTGGATTTTTGGGCGGCCCTACATTAGAGGTTTTACTGTACACATAAACACAGCTGCGACTCACCACAAATGATGATTCCTGAAAATTCTGGCCACAGTGGAGATCCCGAAAAAGTCAGTGTCTCTGTTTACATCTAAAGAGGGGTAGGTGGATATTTACGTCACAAATTGTGATGTTGTGTTTTTTCCAGGATTCTGATTGGCTATCATGGCTTCATGCCTCTCGCTACACTGCCCTCAAAAAGTTTGGCATGTTCACAGCAGCTCTGAACCAGCTGTATATGTGTGGCTGTGTCAATGAAGATTTTTTGTTTAAATGTAGATGTGGAAATATCTGTTTTTGTAAAAACCCAGGTACGTGTAAAGGTGGCCTTATTTGCTTTCAATCATTGGACTGAAAGATAGAAAGAAAACTGCTTCTGACCGGCAGCTGTAACCAATACTCTGCATGTTAGCTGATTGTGGAGGGATTCCTACCAGCTAAGAATCCACCAGTATTCTACATAGCATTCTCTACAAAGTGAAAAAAAAACCCCAACAAAAGTAGCAGCACTAAACATCAGGAAGTGTACCTGAAACCAAACTTGTTTTAGCTTTGTCTAAATGTGAGCAGAAGCTGTCTCTCAGCTGCACCTGTAACTGATGCAAAAAAGAGGAAAACTCTGTCTCATGTTATGGATTGAATCTTATAAACTTGAGGAATTCAATTAAAAATGTTGCTAAATGATGTTAATATCTTACAAAAACATTAATTGGACCAAATATTTATTTGGAAATTCAAATATATATTTGGTCCCAAATAATTGTTTTCTTGTAAAATTATATGTGCATCCATAGGTTTTTTTTCTAGCAGCCATTTCAGAAGTGGAGCAGCTGTTGACTTCATTGTTTTCAATCATTTTTCATGGATCTATAGTTTAACACTATTGGCCTGTTACCATCAGGTTTGATATAGCGATTTAAAAAAAAAAACTTGTACTTTTAATACTTGAATATATTAATAATGCATCTTTGAGTAAACTTTGTAGTCGGGCTGCATGATGAATCACAAATGGATTGTCATTTCAATATCAACATTCGCAAAACCCGAAAAAACTGCATATACAGAATCTCTGGCAAGGGGAGTCGATAACAGCGGACACCCTGTACTAAGCGGACAAATCAGCGTGCACAGAGAGGTTTTTAAACTGTTAACACACGTAAAAGAGTGGGCAACCTGCCAAACGTGGACAACGGACAAATTTCAAACTGAGTGAACACAAACAACCAAAATACCAAAAGTTTCAATATCCGTCTTCTCGATGTCTGCCATCAAAGAAAAACAAAGATTGCTGAACGCATACAGAAAGTGCCGAAGCCATCCACAGTGGGTGAGGAAATCAGCGGTGCAGCAACCCTATCTCATTGGTGCAATAGTCACAAAAGTTCAGCGACACAAATCTTCCATCAAAGACTAATTTGGTCCATGGTCAGTGGAGCAACATGGTATCAAGATGAATGATTGATAAATAAATATTAGTGTTTGTTTCAGGTTAACTGTTGCAATTGGTGTTAAGGTAAAAAATGCTACGTATATAAAATCTGGGATGATTATGAATGGGATAATTTTCCTGTTATGTTACCTATGACCAAGGTTGGGGAGTAACGGACAACATGTAACGGCGTTACGTAATTAGAATACAAAAAAAATTTAATCCATCACAGTAGATAAAAAAATTTATATTAAAAAGGTATATTAGATAAAAACTGGGATTACTGAGCAGGATTACAATAGAAAATCAGATTGAGCGAGATAAAGAGGCGTCCAGACGGAGCTTTATTCACACACAGACAGTTGAGACGTGTGTCTCCAAACGGCGGCGGGAGCACACAAATTCTCGTGCAAACTACACACCAGGCTGCTCGTTGCAGGTTGAGAGAGACAGAGAGCGAGAGAAAAGGCCAATTCATACTCCATAAGAAGTTCAGCAACACGGAGCCCTGCCGAACAAAATGACATAATTTATAATCACTTTTAATGTTGCTTTTAATGACGTAACGTCTAATGTGTCTAACCTGTCATGTGGAGTTGCCTAGGGCTCTGTTCTGGGGCCTGTTTTTTTTTTTATTGTACTGGATGCCTCTCGGTCGGTTGATCCGTGGTTTTGAAAACGTGTCTTATCACTTCTATGCAGATGATATTCAGCTGTATTGTTCTTTTAATGATTCAGACTTTCACTTTTTCTCAGAGTTCTTGGTCTGTATATATTGCATCAAAACCTGGTTGTCTTCAAATTTCCTTAAGATAAATTTTAACAAAACGGAAACCCTGATCATTGCTCCTGATAAAAAAGATCCCTCTCATCAAGAATTATCTCGGTGCTTTGGGTGCATCTGTTAAAACCAGCCTCAAAATCCTTGGGGTTGTGTTCGATCAGTCAATGTCTTTAGAGGGTCATTGCCGTCAACTGACCAAAAACTTTTTTTATCACCTAAGAAACATTGCTAAAGTGAGGAATTTGCTGTCAAAATCCGATGTGAAAATGAACATTCACGCGTTCATCTCAACCCGTATTGATTATTGTAATGCAGTTCTCACTTTTTTTAATTCATCAACTCTAAAGAGACTCCAGTCTGTTCAGAACACTGTTGTCAGACCTTTGACCGGTGCACCGAGAACAGCCCACATCACCCCCATTCTATCAGCACTTCATTGGTTCCTTGTAAAATTTCAAACTGAGTTTAAGATTTTAGTCCTGACTTTTAGAGCATTACGTGGTCAGGCCCCTCAGTATATTGCTGATTTGTTGGACCCCTACACTCCAGGACACAGCCTTAGGTATTCTGGCCAGGGTCTACCTAAGACCCCAAAAACTAATTTTAAAACCCAGGGAGACCTAGCGTTCCAGGCAGTAGTACCCAGATTACTTACATCAGTCCCTCCGGGAGCTTGACTGTGTGGACTCTTTAAAAAAACATTTGAATACTTTGTTGTTTTAATTTAACTGTGTGGAGCCGCAGTAGTGAAGACACAACACAAAGTACACTGAGTCTTTTCACAAGTTGCTGTTCAAACATTTAATTTATACATACAAATTTATGAAACATATAAAACTGGACTTAATCGGTCTCCGTTGTGGTCTCCACCCAGTGAACTGTCTGCGACACTGCTGCACACACTGGCCGTCACAAATATGGAGGGTGTTTTTGTGCTCGGATGCTGGCCCCCATGATGTCACCCTCCTCTGACCTCCTCCACCATCAGATGAGACTCCACCTCTGCAGCCTCACATCTCTGAGGTTCTCTCACTATTTACAGTGGTGACGACGCGCCGATCGCTTGTTTTTTTTCTTTTATTAGTGAATCCATTACTATGACCAACAAACAAGATAATTTCCTGACCTCCATCTCCTCCATGACTATTTCGCTCTCCGTAAAATTCCTTTTCTGCCTGGATTTAGCATCAAATGCCAGCGATCAGCAGGCTGATTGAGATGCAAAACTATTGACAAGACACTTTGCATTGACCATTTATGGTAGAAAGTGGGTGAGTTGAAGGTTAGATATGAACTACGCAACCCTTCAGGTAGACTCTGATTTATCCATGAAAAGTGCATGCGGATGAGCATACGCACGGTTTGATGGATCCGAATTTTCTGGGGCGCATGCCATTTTCAGCTTTTGGGTGCACGCACAATTTTAGTTGGAATCCTATGTAATGATTGATAAATGAGGCCCCTGGACCACAAGAAAACTTACATAAGGATGCTGTTTGTAGACTTCAGCTTGGCCTTTAATACTGTCATTCCGCAGAAGCTGATAGTGAAACTGAGCGGCCTGGGCCTAGGCCTGGGCCTGGGCAGCTCACTGTGGCAATGGGTCCTTGACTTCTGAGTAATAGACCCCAGTACATCAGGATGGGAGACCGCACATCTTCCACTCTCATCCTGAACACAGGAACACCACAGGGGTGTGTACTCAGACCCCTCTTCACCCACGACTGCACTCCCATCCAAACCATCAACATCATCGTCAAGTTCGCTGACGACACCACCATGTAGGACTGATAACGGACAACAATGAGTCAGCCTAAAGTGAAGAGGTCCAGTACTTGACAAGATGGTGCAACCGCAACAATCTGGATATGAACACCAGCAAAGCAACACTACCTCTCCTTAAATACATTTACAGGCGGCCGACTCCA
>OMNM01034267.1:16273-35761 GCA_900302745.1 Parablennius parvicornis | reverse complement strand
ATGATGGAATGTGACCTCGCTTGGGGGGGGAGGCTGAGCTGGTGCAGGAGGTTGGGAGATACCGTCTAGATATAGTCAGGCTCACCTCCACGCACAGCATGGACTCTGCAACCTGATGATTGACTTTGTGGCCGTGTCATCTGACCTCCGGCCACGACTGGAGACTGGCTGGAGACATTGAGTCTGAGTGGACCATGTTCTCTTCCTCACATTGTTGAAGCTGCTGCTCGGAGCTGTGGTCGCAGGGTCTCTGGCGCCTGTTGTGGCGGCAACGCCCGAACTCGGTGGTGGACAGCGGAAGTAAGGGATGCCGTCAAGCTGAAGAAGGAGTCCTATCGAGCGCTGTTAGCTCATAGGACTCCCAAGGCAGCTGACAGATACCGGCAGTCGAAGCGTACCGCAGCCCGGGCCGTGGTGGAGGCAAAAACTCGGGTCTGGGAGAAGTTCAGGGAAGCCATGCAGGAAGACTATCGGTCGGCCCCGAAGAAATTCTGGCAAACTGTCCGGCGCCGTAGGAGGGGGAAGCAGCTTTCCACCAACACTGTTTACAGCGGAGGTGGGGAGCTGTTGACCTCAACCAGAGATATCGTCGGGCGGTGGAAGGAATACTTCGAGGACCTCCTCAATCCCACCACCACGTCTTCCATTGCGGAAGCAGAGGCTGGGTTCTCAGAGGAGGACTCGTCCATCACCCAAGCTGAAGTCACCGAGGTTGTTGCTCAGCTCCTAGGTGGAAAGGCACCAGGAGTGGATGAGATCCGTCCTGAGTTCCTTAAATCTCTAGATGTGCAGGGACTGTCATGGCGGTCGGGGACAGTGCCTTTGGACTGGCAGACTGGGGTGGTGGTTCCCTCTTTTTAAGAAGGGAGATCAGAGGGTGTGTTCTGACTACGGGGGGATCACACTCCTCAGCCTCCACGGGAAAGTCTCTTCCAGGGTACTGGAGAGGAGGATCCAGCCGTGAGTCAAACCTCGGATCCAAGAGGAACAATGCGGTTTTCGTCCCGGTCGTGGAACACTGGACCAGCTATAAACTCTCCACCAGGTGCTCGAGGGTTCATGGGAGTTCGCCCAACCAATCCAAATGTGTTTTGTGGATCTAGAGAAGGCGTTCGACCGCGTCCCTCGGGATGTCCTGTGGAGGGTGCTCCGGGAATATGGAGTCCGGGGCCCTTTGTTAAGTGCTGTTCGGTCCCTGTACAGCAGGAGTTTGGTTCACATTGCCGGCAGTAAGTCAGACCTGTTCCCAGTGCACGTTGGCCTCTGGCAGGGCTGTCCTCTGTCACCGGTTCTGTTCATTATCTTCATGGACAGAATTTCTAGGTACAGCCAGGGACCGGAGGAGGTCTAGTTTGGGGACCACAGGATCTCGTCTTTGCTTTTTGCAGATGATGTGGTTCTGTTAGCTTCATCGAACCAAGACCTTCAGCGTACACTGGCACGGTTTGCAGCCGAGTGTGAAGCAACTGGGAAGAGGATCAGCACCTCTAAATCCGAGGCCATGGTTCTCGACCGGAAAAAGGTGACTTGCCCCCTTCGGGTCGGTGGAGTGCCCTTGTCCCAAGTGGAGGAGTTCAAGTATCTCGGGGTCTTGTTCACGAGTGAGGGGAAGATGGAGCGTGAGATCGGCAGGCGGATCAGTGCAGCATCTGCAGTTATGCAGACGTTGTATCGGTCCGTAGTGGTAAAGAAGGAGCTGAGCCAGAAGACGAAGCTCTCGATTTACTGCTCGATCTTCGTTCCTACCCTCACCTATAGTCATGAGCTCTGGGTCATGACAGAAAGAACGAGTTCCCGGATACAAGCAGCTGAAATGAGTTTCCTCCGTAGGGTGGCTCCGGCATCTGTTTCGGATGCCCCCCGTACGCCTTCCCAGGGAGGTGTTCCGGGCATGTCCCTCTGGCAGGAGGCCTCGGGGCAGACCTAGGACACGCTGGAGGGACTATGTCTCTCGCCTGGCCTAGGAACGCCTTGGGGTCCCACCGGAAGAGCTGGAGGAAGTGTCTGGGGCGAGGGAAGTCTGGGCATCTCTGATGAAACTGCTGCCTCCGTGACCCGGCCCCTTATAAGCGGGAGACAATGGATGGATGGATGGATAATAATGATAACAATAATAATATTTTAACATTGGAGTATGTCAGTAGTGTCATTATTTAAATAATAACGGTCCAGCACTGTGTATTACTTACTGTAAATCAGTTGAAAACACATTGTAATTACAAAGATGAGACTGAAAGGGGTTTAATATCAATATTACAAGCTAGTAAATGTAATGTTTTTTTTTAATTAACACAATTTGTGCAACACCAGTTGAAAACATCGTGCAGGGCACTTCAATTAAAAAACCCAACACAACTCAAAGAAATAAATAAATCAGCGAACACAAACATTTATACAAAAACAGTAAAATTAAGATCAAAAGTTTCATGCTGGGTTGAAAGCCACAGAGTAAAAGTTAGAATTTAAAAAAGACTGAAGAGAGCCTGCAATAAATTATGAATCAACAAGTCCTGAAGTACTGAATAATATTCTAAAAATGTGTAAAGATAATTTAAAATGAATTAACCAAAATTTAAGATGATATAAACTGCGTAGAGCTGAAATGTATTTGTTTTAGATCATTACGCATCAATTAAAATACTTTGAATGTCATGTCCGTGGGCTAGTTTAAGCTTATATCGCCAAACATAAAAACACCTGGTGTGGATTTGATTCAGTCATGGTCACTATAAGGCAACTGGAAAAAATTAGTACAGAAATCATCAAAATCCATATATTCAGAGATATATGCTGATCAAACGACGTAACTGACATATCATATATGAATTGAGATGCTTTGGACATGTGTGGAGGAGTGATAGTAGATAAACAGTATACGGTAAGAGATGGAGCTGAAGAAGACAATCAAGAGATGACTGAGGGATGTAAAGGAGTAGATGGTGTAAATGTAGAGGAGGTAGAAGATTGGTGGAGATGACCTGACGGAGGCCTCTGAACAGACAGAGTGATCCGTACAACTCGCGATGCTCAATAACTTGGCAGCTCTGTTTCACAGGGTGTTTCATGTCGTCCATCTAACTCTACTCGCCATGTCAGATCTTATTGAGCTGTTGTATTTGGACTCCAGCGCTCACTAGACTCTCACTTCTGCTGCAACAACAGTGGAGCATTAAGTATTTATAACTGCAGGCTGCAGACACACACACACACACACACACACACACACACACACACACACACACACACACACACACACACACACACACACACACACACACGCACACACACAGTCTGCTTTCTCTATTACAGCGAGCATTTGCTGCCATCTCGTGTTGAAAGTAAGACGTAAAAATTACAGACGTTTTTAAAAACTACAGTTTGAAGCCTAAAATTCTTATTTGGGAAAATGTTTGCATTCATCATTATAATATAAATGGTTTTATATATATGATTGATATGAATTGGCAGGATAACTTTGAACTTTAGAATTCATGTAGGATATCAACTGGAGGCATTACGTTCTCCATATTTAATTTCAACATGCTGAGATTGTACTTTTACGCTACAACCACTGATATAAACAACCAGTAAAGTCAGTATTCAGAAAATAAAATATTTCTGCAGGGCTGCTGTGCAACTATTAAATCAAAGTTCAATTACTTAATTGAGCTTAAACTGAAACATGTTTTTACTATAAGAACTGGTGTTAAAAATAACACGTGCAAGTACAAGATACTCTTTTCAAAGTACTCAAAATACTTTTTAACCCTATCTAACTCCAGTCAGTTGCAGACATTTGTTTTAATTTTACTTGTAAAAACAATCAAAGGAGATTTCTCAGACATAAAACAAATTACATTTAAAAAAGTGACAATATAACACTTTGTTTTTGTAAACAAATGATTGTATTTATGAGTGGTAATTGCAAAGTGTACTTGACTTATACATTTGAACACAAGCACACTCATAAAAATCCATACATACAGGCACACACGCAGAGACACTTATATTTACTTATATATTTCTCATACTAATAATTATTAGAGATTTTCTAACTTGGATACTTTCCTGTTGATATTTTTTCTACGATGTAAATATTGTTGTTTACTTATTCATTTAATTTTTTTTTTTTGCTTGAAGCTTGTCATTAGTAGTTGGAGTTTCATTTTGAAAACCGGAAGTGGAGCTCATATCTTCTTCCGATTTGGTCCTCAGTATCGCGGTTCTTCTTCCAGTGGAAAGTGCCGCTGCTGAAATCTAGCTTGAGCTTTGGTTTTCTGCTCTGTCAGTCCATTAAAGCAGTTCGTGTGTCGGAGCCACAGGACCTCCGCCTTGACCCGCTGAAATGACGGAGCTGAGGCACCGTGGAGCCAAAGACGGCGAGCCGCCGCTCCAGCAGCAGCCGTCAGAGGACAAGGTGAGCCCCCACTCTCTCGCTCCTCCATGGACCGCCGAGGCTAGGCCAGCTCTCCGCCTCCAGACCTCAAATCTATGGTTGTCATTTAATTACACTAATTTACAAAACATTGTGTTTTTTAGGCACAGTGTTGGTTAGATGAGGGCTGAAACACGCCTTACAAATTATCCGCCAAACTGCTCAGAATTTCGACTTGATTGGCTGATGCTGGTTAACGTCTTCCTGCGTGCGCCTCGCGCTGGAAAACAACCTCGAATCGAGTGGAAAAGTTGACATTCTGGCGAAGTTGACGTTAGCATTGTCTTCTAATGGAGGCCGATACGTAGAATAGTGGTCATTGTATATACAAATTGAGTTGAATGTAAATAACGTCGCATTGGATGCAAGAAAAGCGACGCCTTGTTAAATTGCGAGATATTAAACAGAAGTTTGGGTGACGAGTCACATTCACTACAAATATTCTAGAGAAAAACGCAAAACATCTCTCAAGACAAAACTCCTCGTGTCATCTCCAAACACACACTCATGGGACTTAATATCCCACCCGATATGTGTTATTTACTGTTTACTTGAGCTTGTTTACAGCCACTGCGGGGTTAGCAGAGATAGGCTAGAAGCGTTAGCTCCGCCGTGCTACAATAACAACAACATGGACTGGGCTGCGTAGACAGTTTAATCATTTAATCTGTCTTCAAACTGAGCAGACGTGACTGCATTTTGTGTGATGTCAATACAGATGTCAGTGTGTCTGTCCCGGGGTGTAGTTGGAGGATGGAAAGGGGCGTGGTGACGGTGAGATGGATGTGTGGATCCATGAAGGACGAGATGATTACAGAGAACCGGAAATAGGCTCAAAGCAGACTGCAGAGACAAACCACAAAGAGCAGCCAGAGAATCCCAGAGAGACCTGACACTTTTTAAAATTCAGCCCTTTTATTTTTGTTTTAATGCAACAGCTCTTCATCGGTAGAGTTAAAACTAACCTGTCTTCATATCATTACATTATTTTTACAACCATAATTTGAAGCAAACAACAGTCTAAAACAAGTCCAAAACAAAATACATGACAAACTAAGACAGAAACTTTGTACTCTGTTACCATCTCTGAATTATGAAGTCACTGAACCTCCCGAAGTTTCTGTGATTGATAGGAAACATCCATCTTTAATACTGCGTTAACCTGTTCGGTGTTGTGGAGTGCTGGTGCCAATCCCAGCGAACTATGGGCGAGGGCAGGGTACACCGTTGACAGGTTGCTAGTACATTCACATTTAGGGTCAACTTAAGGTCACCAAATACCTCACATACACGTTTTTGGACTGTGGGAGGAAACCCACGCGCACTTGGGAACAAGATACAAACTCCAAACATTGACAGATGTAAATCCTGATTTTCTTCCATCCTTTATTTTAAACTCGTGGTGGCAGGCTGATAAAGCAGATCCCTGGAAAGGTCATGTTACAGGCCACCAGCCCATCACAGGGCAAACACAATAACATCTCAGGGCAATTCTTTGAATCACTGTTTAACTTAAAATACATGTTTTGAGGCTGTAGCAAGAAAATCAGCAAGAAAATGGGCATTCATAACTGACAGTTAAGATCAAATCTGACAGCGTTGAATGTTTGGAGATGCGAGAAATCTCTGCTTAGAGTTTTTGCTGTTTTAATTCCCAGTTGCTGTGGTTTGCACAGTATAAAGTGTGAATGAATGGGTATTGTGGAACAAGAAATGATAGAAAATTGTCAGTATGTGGAGGAATAATGATGAGCTGGAAAGCCCGTCTGTATGAGAGGTGTTTTGATAATCAACATGGATTGATTGAATCAGGTTTAGTCGGTTGCCTTCACCTCTTGAGGCCACTGCTGCTACTGTCCTCTAATTGTAGGTCCATGTACGTGTTTTTCTAATCCATTCAAGCATATTATTTATTTCAAATGTTCATTCTGTTTGACAATACAAAACTAAAATGCGAGAATCAGAATCTTTTTGTCAATTCTTAAGTACACCATCTGAAGCCTTTCAATATACTGATAAATAAAGAAATTTGTCATCTCTTGTGAGAAGATGAGTGGCAGCACTTATGCTCATATTTCCTCTGAATAGGCACACTGGCTTAAAATAAGACTGTACAAAACTCAACAAAATTAATTTCTGTTAAATGCTTTTTGACTATTTTGCACTTCCTGATACAAAATAACTATGAAACATGAACCTTATATTGGACATACACCATGATCAAATCACATTATTAAATCGTTTTAGGAAATTAACCTTTAAGTTCATATAGCAGCATCAGACTGGACTTTATATCAAGATGGAAAGTTTCTTTTAACCTGTGATGGTTTGTGACTTGACAGAATTAATATGTCGGATTAGGCAGGATGATTCCTGTAGCTGAAGGAGTTACAGGATGAGGCATAATGATGATATTTTAATTCCATATGTTTTGAGTTATTAGGAAGGAATGTTGAATACGAGTTTGTCTCAGCATTTAAAGAGTTGGATACGTTGAATATTGAAGGGGAAACCAATCCAGTATTTTACGTTTGTTTTCTGATTTGAATACTTTGCATATGGAAATATTAGAAGTGCACCTCAGTCTCTGCAGCAGGTCTATCACGCAAACATTCATTCAATCTGTGAGTTTGATCTGTGTAATTTTACACACTCATTTAAATCGAACATGATATTGACTGACAGCTGAAGTCAAAATAAGTGTGATTGCTCTGATGTGGCATTTCTCCATCCATCCATCCATCTTTCCTGCTTAGTCTGTTTGGGGTCGTGGTGGCAGTATAGAGAGAAGAGAAGTCCAGGCATCTTTGTCCCCAGCAACTTCCTCCAGCTCTTCTGGAAGGACCCCGAGCCGTTCCCAGGCCAAGCCAGAGATATAATCTCTCCAGTGAGTCCTGGGCCGACCTTGGGGCCTCCTCCCAGTTGGACGTGCCTGGTAGACCTCTAAAGGGAGGGGACCAGGGGGCGTCCTAATCAGATGCCCGAACCACCTCAACTGGCTCCTCTCAATGTGGAGGAGTGGAGGACCTCCTGCCCCCGGCTGCGCCTCGACACCCTGTCCATGAAAATCACGAACAACAAGGTTGACAAGTCACACCCCTGGTGGAGTCCAGCACACACTCTGAAGAAGTCCGTCTTAGTGCAGAGTGTACAGACACATGGGCGTTTGCCTTCTCCAAGTCCACAAAACACATATACACTGGATTGGCATACTCCCACACTCCCTCAATAATCTGTGAGACAGTGAAGTGCTGGTCCGTTGTTCCACGGTCAGGACGGAATACGCATTGTTCCTCCTTAATCTGAGGTTCGACTATCGGTCGGAGTCTCCTTTCCAGTACCCCGCATAGACTTTCCCAGGGAGGCTGAGAAGTGTGATGCCACGATAGTTG
This sequence comes from Parablennius parvicornis, assembly GCA_900302745.1. NCBI lineage: Eukaryota > Metazoa > Chordata > Actinopteri > Blenniiformes > Blenniidae > Parablennius > Parablennius parvicornis. Next base: position 27,934 of record OMNM01034267.1, on the reverse strand, counting down.
GCACACACACTCCGGTCTCCCTTTTTAAGGATGGGAATCACCACCCCGGTCTGCCAATCAGATGGTAGTGTACCCGAAGTCCATGCGATATTATAGAGGCGTGTCAACCAGGTCACAATATCCAGCACCTTCACCAGCTCCGGGCGGCTCATGTCCACTCATGGGGCCTTGCCACCAAGGAGTTCTTTAACCACCTTGGTGACCTCCACAAGTGAGATGGACGAGGCGGCACCCAGAGCCTCGGGCCCTGCCTCCTGTAAGGAAGACATGCCCCCCAGGTTCAGGAGATCCTCAAAGTGTTCCTTCCACCTCCGGAGGATGGTTCCCCAGAAACTCTTTGAGGCCACCCGAAAGTCCCTTTCCATGGCATTTCTGGCAATTCTCAGTGTTGGTTAACTTTATAATCACTGTAAATTTAAATGAAAGTGAAGTGACCCATTCTCAATAAGTTACTGTTGGATCAAACTACCGTAATTCCTGCACTATAGAGCGCATCTGAAAATAAGCCGCACTTGCAAAATTTAAAAAGACAAAAAAAAGTACATATATAAGCCGCACTGGACTATGAGGTTTTTGTGTGTGTGTGTGTGTGTGTGTGTGTGTGTGTGTGCATTGGCAGCCGAGGGGCTCAAAACAGTATGTATCTACATGCGGAAGTAGAAGGCGGCGGCATGAAACCCATTACCGTAAAATACATATATAAGGCGCAATTTATTATAAGCCGCAGGGATCAGAGCGCTTGGAAATAACTACAAATGCTTCACAGTGGAGCTTCAGTGCATGCTGTAGCTTTGTATGTCTCTGTTTAAGGACTCAACGTTTACTTGCAGGTGATGTCAGATGACTCACTCTAAACTGTGTGGGTGTGTCTGTGTATTAACAGCATTTAAAGACAGTAGCTCAGAAATACGTGTTTGATGAACTCGCAGCTTAAAATGTGAGTCACATGCATTCCATCTCTGCTGATAGGAAGCTAAAAAAGCCTTGAAATCCTCCTCAGAATGCTCCTCCACCACTCTGATGTAGCAGTTTCTGATGAGTCGGACATGAAAAGAAATGAAAACATAGACACTGTAGCCTCGAGTGTACAAGACAACACGATAGGGGAGGAGTGTTTATGTGAAACGAGCACCTATTTTTAACTCAAGCATCCTGAATGACGGATGTTGTCTCCATAGAAACTCTGTGTGCGTGCGTGCGTGCGTGAGCACTCGACCAGTGATTCTTTGACACCAATATGGCAGAGCTCATTATTTCATGAGTGTTTTGATTTCTTCAAAAGGAATTGGAATGAAATTCTGCCCATTTTCAAAAGCACTGAAGTTCAGTTTTATTTCAGTCCATCCTCAGAGATGAGCTGTCTAATTAGGGGAAACACCATTTTGTGTCGAGACAGTTTGGAGAAACAGTGAAATGTTGTTGCCGTTAAAAACTGATGTTCAATATTTAACCTTGTTACACTTGTACCGTGTACGCAATCAGTCTACTAATCATTTAGGTATTGCTGGTCAGCACCAGAAATATTAAACATTAACTAACATCAAATAACACCCAGGAGTGTTTTATTGAAGTCTGGGTGACTTCAGCATAATGAGCTTCTTCCTTCATCAGACTAGTCGACTCTTAATCAACTCCTCTTAGTTTGACTGAATAGAAACCACATGAAGCAATTCAGTCTAGTTTTACTAATATTACCACTGATATCACCATCTGATGGGAACCTACATTTAAGTAAAGTGTGGAGAAGAACTCAACAAGGTCAGATCAGAAAGTGACAGTGGAAAGAAAAAAAAGAAAGCAGAAGAAACCTCCAGCGTGTCCAGACATAGAAGTGCAGACTTTCTATATGAACTGCTTGTCTTTGCATGTTTGAATCTTTACTTGATGTCCGAGTGCAATTTAATTCGAGCATTTATGTATTTTCTTGTACATGCACAGAGAATTTTTTTCAAAAGCGGTTGTTTTGTTACAAAAAATGCAGATAAACAAACAGCGTAAAGTGAGCAAAATCTCAAATACAAACAGTAAAACAAATTGTAATTAAAGGTAGCACTGTGAAATAGTGTGGTAATAACCGTTAAATTTAAACTTAAAATGTTTTCTTTGTGGTGGCATAGAGTATATGTTCTAAAAATGTATATGTTCACAAAACCAAATGACTAAAATCTCAACATGAAGACAATTTTAATGAAACCTTCTGGTACACAATACAGTTAAATGTCCATAAAAACCTGTTGCTTTCGGCATGTTTCACGGCGTGGCTTTGAGGCTAATTTGATAGCAGCGAGGAAGCTAGCTTTCATGACAGCATCACTGATGATCTGAGCTTAGTTCTCGGTGTTCTGTCTGCTACCATTAAGAATTTTGCTTTAAAAAAAAGAATCAATGTTTTATTACCATTTGTTTGGTGGTTTGGCGGGCTTTGGAGCTTTTTGCAGGTCATGAAATCAACAATTTGGTTGATGAATCAACCAATCAACTATTCCAATATGAACTAAGGACAAAACCAAATGAACAGCTAATAGTGATCTCTGATTACCTGGAATTTACCACTAATAGCATTTAAATAGTTGTATTATGCTGCATTCATGTGCTACTATAAGATCATACTCCTCCGTCACAATACCTGATTAAATAGGAAACAATACCTGTCTGAGCAGCCACTGCAGGGGAAACCCAGTTTCACATTTTTATGGGAGGAACATCATGTCATAAAAAAGCAGATGATTTTGTGTTTGCTGTGGAAAAATAAGCAAAAAGAGAAGACAATATTTCATAGTTATGTGACAAGCTTCATTAAATGACTTTCAAGGAGAAAGGTAATGCAGTTAAATTCTTAATATTGTGCAGCTGCAGGACCGTGGCAGTCTTTGTTTGAACGTGTGAGACTGAGCGAGCTGCAGCACGGCGAGCCATCTGCTGGCTGAGCGCAAGCAAACAGCTCCCAGCCTAATTTGGTCAACTGCAGGAGAGAGGTCAGCGGGGGGTCGGGAGGAGAAAAAGGGAAGGACGAATTGACCTGAAAAAACCCTCCCACATTTTAGCAGAGAGCCTTAAACTGTCACTGTATAATGAATCCATCCATCTGACTGTTGTTTCTATCAAGCCAGACAAACACCCTGTTCTGATAAATCAACAATATGGAGATTTGGCAAACGGTGTTTACAGCCTCCCACACATAGAGCACTACACTGTTGTCCTGCCATTTTCACTTAATATCATTTAAAACAACAATGTGCTTATCGCTTTTATAATGCATTTCAGTTTTCTGACTATTTAAAATATAATGTTGATGCACATTCATTGTCATTTTGTTTTAGTGACGAATGACCCGGGTGCAACTTGTGACTGGGCGAGCAACCAGGAAAAACTGTAAGGCTGTAATAAATATTGCAACAAATGTCATTTCATGCCAGCGATTCAGCAATTGACAACATTGTCTTTTAGTTTTCAATGACAGAAAATCTGGAATTATACTCGATGTACCTCTTGTTATGAAGAAGTGAATTCTGTTGACCGTTGTTCCAGTAGCCTCCACCTTTTGGTGCAATCTCCGCATGTCAGGCTTCAATATTGAATCTGTTCATAGACTGAGCTGGTGATTATAACTTGTTTGCAGACTCAAGGTAAACTGACAGTGTTTTGTGTCCAGATTAGGTAGTCGACCATGTCCACACTATAGATGTTCACAGGAAACATGTTGGTTTGTGTCTCTCTGACATCAAATCTCATCTCAGCCTCTTCAGTGGTGCTGATTGAATCAAGGATGTCTTGATAAAGTTACTGCTTGTGTTTGAGTTGAAAAGTGCAATAGAGGACAACTGATACTCAGCGCTGTGTATGGCTGATACTAGTCAGTAAAAACTAGTTATCAGGTAAATACTGTTTGCTTATGGTCTGCGTGTTTGCTTTGTGGCATATGGTTTATTCCATGTGCTCCTTGTAAAAGTGTAATGTGCCACATGCTGCATTTAACGTGGGTCTAGTATTTTAACCTCAGTGTCTCAGATACTTTCCATATTTCTGTGCATCTGCTTCACATCCTGTTTGTCTTGTCTGCAGGGCTCAGGCAGCGAGCTGAATGTGGAAAAAGATAGGGTGTCGGACAATGAAACCAAGGCAGACTCTGGGGTCCCAGAGGTGCCGGTACCCCCCGACGACACCCCCGAGGTTCTGAACAAAGCCTTGTCTGGACTTTCGTCAAGGTACGCCCGTCGTCAAGGATGTAACGTGGTGTGTGTGGAGCTCTCTGTGCAGTAATAAAAGTAGTGTGTTTGACTCCAGACATTCAAGGAATCTCCGTTCTGTGCGTCACTTCTGACTATATTTAGAGCACCTAACATAAACAATGGGCTGGTTTTTCCTTCATCTTCACACATGTGGAAGTGACATCATAGGAAGGAATCTGAAAGTTTTGTTAGACCAATTTACTTGATGCGCTTGAACTCTAAAGGCCAGTTCATGGTTGCTGTTGTACGTGGAAGTGATGCAGACCACAAGGGCTGTGATTGGTCCACTCTACTAGATCTTTTCAGGTACTGCTTTTCCAGTTTGTTCCAAAAACAAATGAAATAAAACTCTGTTTGTTTGGACAGTTGGATGTTTCACATTTAAAACAAATTGCAAACTACTGTACTTCAACCACTGTCCATCAGACCATCTTGTACCAGAAAGTAAACCAATGACTTTGATGTGATTTCACCACACAGCCTTCACAAACTCGACACCTTATTAGATTTTAAGCTGTTGGTTTTCCTTCCAAAAAGTGCTACACTTGTAAGTCATATATACTTTCGAGATGAGGAGAATTCTGACAGATGCCTATAAGACCCAACATGTTTTGCTGAAGGTGGTTTGAGGCTGTGGGGCAACATCTCCCTCTGGAAAAGCGATACCTGTCACCATTAGAAGCCAACTTAATGCAGAGAGAGTTCAATATGTGATGCAACCACTGGCAATCTCTCAGCTTCAGTCATCCAAGGTGACAGTGTTCGCCCAAACAAAGGCAAATCTATCCACTAACTGCAGAACTTGGAGGTGTGAAGGATGAAATGACCTGCCAGCAGTCCTGACCTCCACCCCAGTGAACTGCCGTGAGATCAGCCTGGACATCATGCTCCTGCCAAAATGAGCTTCATCACAGCCACAATGGCTGACTTGTGATGAACACTGGTTGAAGAATTAGATGCTTTCCTGCAGCAGTGTGTGAGCAGGCTGTTGAATTAACGGTAGAACTGCTGATTTATTGTTTCTCCAAACTTTAATCGTCTGATCCACCAAAGACCCGTTAAGATCTGTTTGGACTGGCCCAGGTTTTCTCTTGTGCCACCCACACACTCGGTCCTGCTGCTTACCAAACGCATTTTCCTTACAAACGTGGCAACATTTAAACGGTAAATAAACAGGCTTTTCAAAATAACAATATTCATTACCAAGAAGTATTGTTACAGTTAGGAAATACTGTACTACTCTACCAAACAGTGTTTTTTTTGCTTTTTTCCGCTTTGTGGAATTGGTTGACATCAATGCGAGTTGTCTTAGTCCTCGTTCACACTGCAGGGAAATACGACGAAGTGTGACTGACGTCACGGATAAGTGCCGGAGTAAGCGGCTCCGCCAGAATAAAAGCTCTTAAAAGCTGTGCTCTCTTTTTTCCTCACTCTCCTTCTTCTTTCCCTCCTCATGTCATCTAGATTTCTTTGACTCATATTTAACATCCACTTGAAAATGCATCTGCATGCTGAACAATGTTGGCAGATATGGCGTTATCCCCCAATTGGGGAGCCAAACTCTCTTACCATTTAACTTTGTTTATTTTGTGCATTTGTGTGTTTTTGGCATGTTCTTTATCACACATATATCAGTCTTAGGGTTTTAACATGATTCCCACACAGGCTGAGTTTTGATCTGGTTTTTATTGAGGTGTGTGGGTTTTGAGCTGTTTGGGCTGGAAAGAGGCAGTCATATCTGGCAACCCTGGTGCTGATCGGTGTGACTTCATGCCACCTCCTGCATTCTGGGGCTCGAAACCATCGGGTCCAGTCACATTTTCATGGCAGTCTGATGGAGGTCGCGTTTGAAATGTGTTGTGAACGATCATATCTAAATTGATCATCAAGACCTGTGGCGAGAACGAAGCCTTAATTACAGTGTAGATTGTTACATGATAACTTTACCCTCCCAATCAATCACTGTTTGTGATGCCACATTGTATGAAACCCCTTTGTCTTATCAAGAACTTTTATTGGGTTAACCAAAAGTTTTATGTGATTTTTCCTCATTTACTCATCCAATATTAATCCAGTGGTCATTTTCAAAAAGCAGTCTTCACCATGTGCTTATTTCCCAGGAATTGGAAAACATGTACGAGTATTATTGCCTGCAGACTTTTGCACTGCCTCTACAGTAGCTTGATACATGAACCTGTTCATTTACATGTTATCTTGAATAAGAGTTTCTCAGTATCTGTTTGCTCCTTGAACCTAAAGCCACTTTTAACTGAGAGATGAACCGTTTCACCTTGTGAGACGATCTGGGGAACCTGATGAGATATAATGTTCTGAGCTGCTTTGTTTTTGTAATGCTGATACATTTCTTTATAACATTCAGCCTCATCCAGAGGTGACATTATTTCTACATGACCAGTCTTACTGTGTCTGCCTTTATTTGTGTTTGCTGAGCAACATTCATGAAAGTCACTGGACATTAGTCGAGATTATATTTATGTGCTTGTGGTTGTTTAAATCCAAGCCTTTTGTTTAAAGTTTGTCTACACTGAGAGAGAATAGAGTGATCATCATGAACCTGAATGCCTGAAGATAACATGAGTTACCTGCGTGAAGTGTTTTTATTATCCATTTGGCTTTGAGATGCTTGAAGTCCATCTGTAGCTGCATTATTATTGTTACGCAATAAGTGATTGAACTGAATCTTTCCAGCTATTCAGAAACACAAAAAAAACCAGAGTTTTCTGTCTCAGGGATCATACCGTTAACATTTCATTAAAGCCATCTTGTGAACCAGAGCTGAAACATTTGGTCCGTTACTCTTGTGTCTGTCTCTTTTCCACAGATGGAAGAACTGGTGGGTACGAGGGATCCTCACACTCGCCATGATCTCCTTCTTCTTCTTCATCATCTACCTGGGTCCAATGGTGCTTATGATGATTGTGAGTATAAGCAGGATGGTACAGTTGAGCACATGTTGTCCACATTTCATACGTTGAGACAAAAGACAGTCTAACATTCTTTGCTACAGGGATTTTCTTTTATAAAGAACCTTCCTCTAAATCAGAAGTGGGGCACCAATTAGTTTAAAATAAGATTAATCACAGTCTCAATCTTTGTCTGGAAATCCTGATTACATTTTTCAAAATTTTGAATGGAGTGCATGTAAATAATAATGATATTTTGTCATTAATATGCTTTTTTCCATTATGAAATACCAAGTATGTGACGTAGCTGTTGCTAGCTAAGGTGCGAGACAACATCAGCCAATAATGTGAAAACTGTGACGATTTGAGATGTAATAAACCAAAAAATAATAATTTTCAGTTGATTCAGGATTTCCCAATGACACCCTAAGGGCCAGTCCAACAGAGCTGAAGGGCTACAATGTGACTCCCGGGCCTTACGATGCCCAGTTCTGCTCTAAAAACTGCTAACATTCTGAGTCAAGCACTTGTAATTTGACTCCAGCTTCATGGTCTTGACTGCCTTGACCTTTGAGAGAGTACTTTATAAAAAAAGATTGTCTTTAAATGTATAAACTCAAAATGTATTGAAATCTGATGACTTCCCATCTTTATATGATACTTATTATAAACACTCATCACTGTAGAAGTATAGAATAATCTCAAAATATACTTCAAGGTCTTGATGAAACATTCAGCTTTTCTCACTTTCATTTGAACTCCATCACAAATGCTCAGCCTTATGGATTAATGGAGATCTCTAATATCGTGCAGGATTTCTTCTCCTGTCTTGTGGGAATTGCCTGGAAATAGGCCGGGCAGCCATTTTGTGTCAGTAGGACACACAAGTTGTTTTTTTTTTTTTTTTTTTTCCCTGGTAATCTGGTGATTCTCCTCGTAGGTCCTCTGTGTTCAGATCAAGTGCTTCCAAGAAATCATCACAATCGGGTACAGTGTGTACCACTCCTACCACCTGCCCTGGTTCAGGACGTTGAGCTGGTGAGGAAAGACCCACTAAAACAGGCGGCACACTTTTTCTAGCAAATATTCACTTTCACGCCTTTCTCACTGTATTATCCAATGTTTTATTTTGTTGCAGATGTCCTGAGGTTTGTTCTCTGGTCTTTACTGTTTATTAGTGTTTTAATACAATCAGAAATCCTCAATCAGTGCTGTCTGATTTTAGCCATAGTATTCTATCCTGTAGTGTGATAGATAGTGAAATCCTCACATTCTTTATGCAACAGGCATGAAAAACCTGATAATTGATCGAAGTGAGTCAGTGATGTAAAGTTTACTTTGAACGTCTCAGCCTGGTTCTTCTGCAGGCAAGTTGAATTCAGAGTCTGTCACAGCGCCGTGAGATGTGTTCATATTGTTTGAATCTTCTGTCTGACAGGTACTTCCTCCTGTGTGTCAACTACTTCTTCTACGGCGAGACGGTGACGGATTACTTCTTCACTCTGGTGCAAAGGGAAGAGCCGCTTCGTATCCTCAGCAAATACCACCGCTTTATCTCCTTTGCCCTCTACCTCACAGGTACAAAAACAGTACTGAAAATAAAGCCTGGGATAATTATGACTTCTTTTTACTTTCTTGTTCACTTCTTGCAAGTGTGTTTCTCCCTCATTTTTTTTTTCTTTTAAATAGTTGTGTTTTTTAGATTTCTGAAAGTTGGAGCTCTGGTTGTAAGGTGTATGTTATTTGTTTGTCCGTAACTGATTTAGTTATATAAAATGCTAAATTCAGATTACTCAATCTTGCGTTTCAGCACAATTTACCCCCACAGAGTGTCTTGCAGGTTGAGGCTTGCCTATGGCAACATGCATGCTTGTTCTTTTCTGTTAAAACAACCACAACAAGCAATCATGGCATTGTATAATAAGGAGAACTTACAGTGACTCGAGTGAAGCAAGCAGGTGATCTTCCATCAGTCAGACACAGGAAACATTGACTAAGGCCCTGGAACAGAGTTCAGCCCAGAGTTTGTTAGAATGTTATGCTCTTAGCCAGGGGATAGAGAAGGTGTAAGATAACTCAAAATTAGAAGCTTTATTTAACTTTAAGAAAATAAACTTTAATCCTCATGTCACCTAGACCGAAAAACAAAACGCATCTTGAACAAAAAGGTCTTTTTCGACTCCTTACTCTATTTACAGTTTTACAGTCATTCATTCACTGACAAACCAAACTAGACTCTTTACAGAGGTTTAGCTGAACATCTGGGAGAAGCATATGGGGCTCAGTGCTGCAGGTGGATGAGTAAAGTGGATCATTGATCCACTGCAGGAACTTGGAAAACACTTTGAATGACAGATCGCTCTGCCCCATCTGCAGCATGGCTGACCCACATCCTGTCTCGCTGAGAGGAACCGTGCACACATCAACACACACAGAGGAGCAGGCAGAGCAGCAGGAACACGACTCGTAACAGGTCACAACACAGTGTCCTTTAAGCCTGGTGACCTGCCAGCCCTGCAGTGTGTCGGGGGGGAACCCTGGACTTTGATCTTTTCATTTTGTAAATGCATCACATCATCACGTCGATGGAGCACTCAGACGTCTTTCATTGACTTTATTCAGCAGTGTCTGCATTACCATTTTTAGTCAAGGCATAGTGTGACTGCTGGTTGGACTCATCCATCAACTGCATTGACCTCTATAGGTTTCAGGATAGGTCAAACATTTTAGGTGAAATAACTCATTAATCTCATGCTTGTGTGTATTATCAGATGAGTTGATTGTGGGCTATTCCCGGCACCATGCAGCCCGGAGACTTTTCCTCTACTGCAGTTTGTTACTTAGTGGAGATATAGTTTTGCTTTAGCTTCCTGCTGATGCTAAACAGGATGTGGGGAGGAAGGAAGCACCCTGAATTGTTTTCTGTTAGAGTCAAGGTTAAGGCCCAGATTCATCTCATGTTGTTGAAAAGAGTTGTTTTTCATCACTTTTGAACTTTCTTTCATTCAATATGTTTGAATAACGAACAGAACCTGTTCAGCATAATTTTTGTTTTTAATCCGTTTTTAGAATTACAAACTGCCACCTATACATTTGAGAAAATGGCCGATGTAACTTTTTTTCCCCGAAGCATTCAGTAGGCAAACTCACATCCTATCGCTGAAGATATGACACACGTTTCCTCGTTCATGTGCTTCCTGTCATTTAGCCCAATTTGGAAATGTTCATATCCTTCATGTCAAAAAGTCTCTGAACCATCTCCACTGTCAACCAAACAAAGATTTTATTTTTTGATTTAGTTAATGAAAACCTATTGAGACATGCTCGACTCTCACCTGGGCAATCACAAATTATATATATATAAAAAAAAAAAAAATGTTCGAGCATTGTTTAATTTTTGTTTGTAAGTAAATCATGTCTTGATTGTTTTATTTTCTCAGCATTTTCCACATCACTGAAATCGTAGCCTTGCCAACACTAAGAAACTGAAACCTGAAAAGGTTTTTGATTCAACTAAAAAAAACAAGACACTTTCTGCTGTATAATATTCCCCCTCTCATCAATCATGTGTAAAATAGCTGCAGCAGTCCTGAGCTCCTCTCTCTCTTCGTTTGAAATAGGTCGAGCTATATTTAGTCCGACTTTAACCAAAGATGACCTGGATTCTGTAGTACTACACATCCTCCTTCCCCGAGGCTCCACGGTTCTGTTTCACTGTGATTCCATCTGTTTTTGCAGGCTTCTGCATGTTCGTACTGAGTCTGGTGAAGAAACATTACCGCCTTCAGTTCTACATGGTAAGCCCAGATCTCCCTCCTCCTCTTGGCATCCTGCCTCACCACTGCTGGCTTATTGATGAGGCTTGTTAAAGTCCCGCCCCTCAACTAAATGGAGTACAGGGCCAAAGGTTGCTGTAATGTCTGGCAGAGTCTTTCCTCTTGTGTTTTGTGGTGCAACATTACAGTGTGAAGTACAGTCTTTACCAGAGAAAATGTGTTGACTCATCAAATAATCTCCTGGATCCAGAGTACTTATGGAAACATTAAAGTTCACCCACACTACTTCAGCACTGTGGAGGAAATCAAACCATTACCTCAAGGGTCTCAAACATAAGATACTTGGGCCAAAACCGGTCTGCAACAGGCTCCAATCTGGCCACCAAGCAAACTGTGACAAAGAAAGCCTGAGCTGAGATATTGCTGATGCTGCCATGAAGGCTAGCTACCTCCTTAATATCTAACTAGACTCAAAGCCACGCTGTCAGGGTGAGTTTGAACAAACACCCATAATGCAACAGCTACAAGAGAAGGTTTTTGGACATTTCACTATAGTTTGCTCCAGAAGGTCACAGCATATTCTGAGGATTGTTACTTTATGTAGCAGGAAATAGTGAGGAATCAGTTGTCACATCCACTGATTCATGCTATCTGTCCTTACTGCTGCATACGCTGCAGCCTTTTTCAGCTATTGGACAAATAATGCAAACTAGACTTATGATTTACCCACAC
>OMNM01034267.1:0-12309 GCA_900302745.1 Parablennius parvicornis | reverse complement strand
GGGGGGGGGCGCTAGAACTTCTGGGAGTCTTGTGTTGCTTTAGTGAGAACACATCCACGATGACAAGAAGAAAAGCAGAAACATCGACAGCGTTCCGTCATTCCATTTCATCGTGTGTTCATGTTTCTGATACCAGTGTCTTGAATTACTGTACGTCACACATTTCCGTTATCTACCTATCAACACTGTTCACCTGTTGGTCCGCTGTACATTTCTACCTGCATCCAGGATTTCTTCTATATACCTACTAATGTGTTTGTGGGTTTGATGCACTGCTCTCAGCCCTGTTACTGTACTGTTACGTCAGCTTCACCCTCTCCTCACTTTTTATTTACTCTGTTGTGATTGTTCCTATTTATATGTGAAAGGTTTTTACATTTGAATATGTTGAAATATATCTTAATGTTGTGTCTCTTTTATTCAAGCTGATTTCATCTTTTTGCTGTCTGCCACATGCTTTTTCTCTTTAAGTCCTGTCATGCTTGGCCATATCATCCACTTCTGAGATCTCATTTATGGTAGAAGACTAAGTTACTCTGATTTATTCTAATTTTATGCCAAATCCTGTTGGGAAAGTTAGGAAATGTTGTACGGAGTGGTGTTACGGAGTGTCGTTCAGCAGAGTTGCATTACAAATCAAAGGTCAGACACAAGCGCATCAGTGCAGAATAATTGGAATAATGTTTTATCGTAGAAAGAAAGTAAGATTTTACGTTTCACTCAATCACCCAAACTTTTTTTTTTATATCACTTTTACTTGTGTTCATGAAATGGTTTATTAATGGCAGTGTTCAACACTGCCACTGCTTCTGATCACGAACACGTACGACCTTATCTGACTGAAAACTTTCCATTTATAAGCTTCTCTTTACGTTGCCATTGCACAACTCACTCTTAAGATTTCTGTTATTAAAGCTGCTGCCATGTGCATGTTGAACTCAGTGATGAAATATGTGCATTTACGTGTTTCTGCTGCGGGATTATTTCTTGAGTGCAGTGCCGGGAAAACATTAAGGAGTTGTAACACTTTTTTTTTTTTTTTTTTTTTTTTTTTTTACAGAAAAATCAGTTTACCTGCCACATGTAGGACTAATCCAGTATTTTCGTCTTCATCGTGATGACAGTGTGTTATCAGTTTACTTGAATGGACACTGAAAATATCAAGATGTCAACTTGTGAGAATTTAATGAAAAGATGTTGCTGAAATGCATCGTGGGAAGTGTAGTCCACTAAAAGAATGAACGTCTTGGCTTTTACTGCCATAAATTATAGAAATCTCCAGCTTCTTCAATGTCCTGATGCAGTATTAAAACGGCTCTTTTAAACTGCCAACGTTTCACTTTAGGATTTTCAGTCGCTCGTTTTCAAATTCTTCCAATGATTTAACTCACATCATTCAACCTCACTCATTTCATAACCAGTGAGCATGGTGTTTATGCAGATTTGTTGTTTTGTTTTAGTCTAATTACAGGAAAAATGAGTGTGTTTATCCTCTGGGGCGAAGCCGGTGAAGGTTAAGTGAAGTGCTGTAGATGTTAACGGTATCCAGGCAGCATTATATCGGTACAAAACAGCAATACAAACATTTCTACAGTAGTTTGTGTAGCAGGGATTTCAAGGTCAGTACTGAGTGTTTCTATTCATATTAACTATTGATCATTCTGTGGAAACTACTTCACATAGAATTCTTTCTTCATTTTCTTCTCGACTGATAAATCTAAATATTGCACAAAAATGTGTTTGGGGAAGTTACACCTTCGTTTTCTTTGGGGAGTGGGGTGGTTTTAATGATGAGGACAGGAGCATGTTGGACTCCTGTCCAACACCAGCATCCTTCAAGTGCAAGTTCCATAAAAGATGCATAATGTAAAAATCAGGCTTTCCAACACGGAAATAATCTCCTAAAAGTTATTTATTTTTTTGTGCCGTATTTGTATTTTTGAGGGGGAGGAAACATTTTTCTTTTCATTTTTTTGTACATTAGTCTTTTTTTCATCCGAGCAATCAAGAGTTTACTTGAATATTCTTTCTTCACTGCACAGACCTTTTCCACCACATCTGAATGTCATTTCTATTCACATTTTTCATCTGTTGACGCGTTCATTGCTTCTCGTGCAACATCCAGCTCGTCTTAATTTTATCTTTCTGAAATTATTTATTTTAAATCAAACCTTTTGAAAGCTACTATATTGTACATTTACTAAGAAGAAAAATGGTCAGAAAGACGTTGATGTTCTTTATTAGTATTTTTGGTTAACAGAATATTTAAAGTGTTATTATTGCCATATAGGAAAGAGTATTGCGATAGAGAAGTCTTTTCTGCCCGTCTTTACCTGCTGTGACTTTCTCTGTGACTTTGGGTGTTTTTTTCTCTCCTGGTAGCTGCAGGTTTAATCACATGTGGATTAGTTGAAAGTAGTGCAGGGGGCTGGTGTCTCATTACGCATCTTGACTTCTCACAGGTTTTTGCCCTCATCTGTGGTTGTTTGATGTCTGAGGTTTAACAAATTTCATCCCTCACAGCTTTTTACTGCCATTTCTCTGCCTGGTGCTGCAGAGTGGCCACTAGGTAGAGCTGGAGCTCTGGAGTCCGGCCACGTTCAAGCCAAGCAGAGGCGTTCGAGCTCATACATTCCAGCTAACCTAATGACATTTTCTCACAATTATTCGAACAAACATGAGTATTAGATAATAAAATAACAGAACCCTGTCTATATTTTTATTCCAAGGCACCAAGGATAAACCGCGCCCACTTTAGTGCCACTTTTGGCCCTCTGATAGGAATGTATGGGAGTTGTGTGACTGTCCCTCATGCTGTGTAGGTTCCTTCCTCTATGGACTTTAAATCCTTAATTTTGTGCTTTTAGATTTCTCTGTTCAAAGATGGTTGATTTCACTATATTATTCTAAAACTGTGCAATGGTTTGTGTTCAGTTGTATATTGTCTAGAGAAACAAAGTTGTACTGTTTGATGCTGAAATGTGCTTCGCCTTGGTTTCAAAGAAAAATAAAGGTTATATATATATATATAAAGTCATGTGGTTGGCTGTGTCACCAGTTTCTTCCCTCTTGAATTGTCTTCCCTATTTTTTAAATACATTCAGTTGATTTCCCTGCAACTGTCATCTTTGTAAACTGCTCTATCTGTGCAGTCTGAAGCAACACACGCAAGCCATGAGGTGAAAACCCATTTCCTCTCAGAAGACACCAGTGGGTTTTCTTGTGACACCGGTGAGCATTAGTCAGTTAAAGCCTGTGTCTCTCTCTCTCTCTCTCCTTCACTACACTGAAGCTCCTCAAAATGAATCGGGTTCGCAGCCATCCATGCAGCAACTGTTTATCAGAACAAGTATGAACATGGAAGTAAAGGACGTATTGTGAAGAGCAGAAAAAAAAGAAGAAGAAAGCTTAACACACAGGAAGTAGGAAGTGCTATCTGCACTCTGATTTTTTGTAACAGTGAGTGTGCGTGTATTTATCTCTTGAGTGTGCATGTATTATGTGTGTGAGGTGATCAACTGACCTGTGAGTTGAGGATCATGTCTCTGAAACTACCTCGCAACTGGGACTTCAGCACCTTCAAGGCAGAGACAGCTCGGATAGGTGAGTCGTGTGGCATCCACTCAAACTTCACAGTTTGTAGTTTACAGTTCTGCTGATGCTCTAATGTAAATGGATGCAAACTCACTGACTCATTTCCCATCAAATCAGAGGGACAAAAATGTCCAGTCGTAGAATTCCATTTATTGTCAGTACACTATAAGAGGATGCTAGTGAATACAGAGGAGACTAACTGAGTTGCGATATAGTTTCCTTGGTGCAGCTGCTGGTTGTGTTATATGAAGAAGTTGACCAACGTTGTTTTTAGAGTGTGTGACCAACATTGTTTTTGTGTGTGTGTGTTAAGCGCCTAATGCTGGCTCCACACAGTAAAGGTCAAGCTCATGATGCTGCCTGCTGATCAGTGTAATATACAACGGCTTGTTTCAGTTACAACATTCTCGTAACAGGATGAATCTGAACTGCACACAATGTGCATTTATTCATCCTATTATGATGCAGTCGTCTCATCTGCACCAGTATGGAGGTGTGACGTCCTCAGAGCTGACGACTTGTTTCACCCTCAGATGTTTGGTCCAGTGTTGGTGGATCACTGCTGGAGTGATTAAGGTTTTTAGCAGGAAGCTGATGCAACAGTTTCTTCAGAGCCCTGACTCTGAGACGGCCGTGCACTTGCCAACATACCATGTGTGTGTTTGTGATGCGTCTGTCTGTACAGTCACCCTGCATCCTTTGTGAAAGACTTGTGGTTAACCTTTCAGGGGAGTGACTGAAACCAACTTTTTTGGTTGGAGCCTCTCATTCTTCACTTCATTTGGACTGAGGGCACCTAAAAGCTTCTCTGTGAGGATCAGAATAAAGATACGGGCTCAGGTCATCTGTCACTCCTTGAACTGAAGGTTTGAGGAATCCAGAGGTGGCACCTAACAAAGTACATGTAATTTGCTATGTACATCAGCTGTCTGTTGACTTTCCCGTCTCACATTTCAGAATAATGATCAGTTTTACAATTAATCAACAGTCACTCAGTTCCTTGTTTAAATTAATAATGGCTGAATCCCAAAACTTCAAGACCAGAAATCATAAAGTCCAGCCAGTGTCTGTGAACCTGCTAAGAACTAGAATAAAGACACATTTAGAACTACAATAAAGTCTTGATCTGTGTGTATGAACATGTTCTGTAGATTCCACCTGTTGTTGTCATTGTTGTTGTTGTTTTGTTGTTTTTGTTGGGGATGTTGATTAACCAGCACTTTCACTTCTATCACCGTTCCCTTGACTCCAAACAGCTATTTTTTAAGGGTCATTCTCTGAAATGTTGAGTTGCTGGCCATTATCATTTCAGATCATTTCAATGTTTAACTTGTTCTGGTTTGAAAACGTTGCGTTTGTAATGAAAAGAACAGTTGAAACAACTCACAGAGATTTTTGCTTTCTGACACATCAGACATATTAATAGGATGTGAGGAGAACTGCAGATGTGTTTTATCTGAAATATAATGCCTTCATATCCACTAACCATGACCCCTGGCGTTCCCTCATAAAAACTAAAGAGTTATAAAACCTGTTAGTCTGAATGTGGAAAGCTTGCTGCATTTTTCATGCAAATTAAATTGATCCTGCCTGACTGTGCAAAACAACTTCCAGCCTCCTTATTTACTGTAAGTTCCCCTCAATAAGGTTATTTAGGGTAAAAAAAGATTTAACTGATTTCTTTACGTGCTGTCTGCCGGAGTAATTTTCATTAGTTTGACCATACAATGAGACGCATTTTCCAAGTTACGCTCGTTTCTCATAACATGTCGACTCGTGAGTTACACGTTTCTTGTCATGTTTAATGATTGAATAGGGAGAAGGACTAGCAACCAGCAGGTTTAGTTCTCTATCGAAAGTAAAAGCAAGGAGCCAGAATAGTTTTCAGAGTTCAGTACAAGAACATCTTGTGATTCAGAGCAGGCCGATGAGTGCTGATGGGTGGAACTTTGTTGCTTTTTGACACACCTAGCTTCGTTCTTTCACTGGTGTTTGTTTCACAAAAACAACACAAGGGCGGCAGCAAATCCTTTTGTAATTCACGTGAATTAGAAGATACCAAAGACCGGGTACATCTAATTCTTATTGCTTCTTATTGTGCATCAGTGGCGTCCTGGTTAGAGGATCCTTCTGTGGGGAGTTTGCATGTTTTCCGTGCATGTGAATTAGGGTTAGGGTTAGGGTACTCCGATTTCCTTCCAAAGTCCAAGAAGAAGCATTTAATGATGACTAGTGAGTCTGAACTGATTATGTTGATGGACTGCCGACCTGTCCAGATTGCATGCCGCCCTCACCCATCATCAAAGGGCGGCGGCTCCAGCACCCCAGACCCAAAGGTATATAAAGTTGTATAGAAGATGGATGGATTTTGCCTCAACATGGACAACGATCATTGGAATATGATACTGCAGGCCTTTGGAAAAACATGATGTACGATGTCGTCAATGGTTCATCCATTTTATGTTACTTTGAAGCCTTTTCTTGGTTTATGAATAAGGTTGAAATATTTTCTTCTTGTTTTCTATCACTTTTTGTGATTGATTTATTTTACGGTTAAAATATGCCATATTCCCAAGGGCGTAGAAACGGGGGGACGTGTCACCCTCAATATTGAAGACTTACGCATTTGTACCCCCACCAAAAAAGAAAAAAAAAAATCATTTAGAAATGTTTTAACTCGCGTGCTTTTATTTTGACGCTGCAACACACCATCCGGTCACTGCATCCCGCCCCAGCCAGGGGCAACAGGAGAGGCAGCGGGAGACTGCTAATTGATAACGGGACTTTTTATGAAGGAGGTAAAACGGTCTGTTGTTAGTTCAAATTCATATTTAGGAAGTACTTCTTCTGAATGAAACCATCTTAATCTTAAGATGGTCATTAATCCATTATTTACCTGCAAACTTTGTCAGTGTTCCCAAGTATCGTCAAAGCTTGACAAACTTTGTTGTCATCTTATTTCAGTACAATGTCACCACCAAAGAAACGGATGAAAAGCAGCAGGACTTGCTTTGTTTCTTTAAAAAGAGTAATGTCAGTGTGAGCACCGTCACACTACACAAGGAGAACACCCAGTCACTCCAACATTTATCAACATGTATGATTTTATATGAGATGTTATGTGTAAGAGGTCTCATCAGGAGATGATAGAAGATGGAGGAATGAGGCAGGTGAAGCAATACAAGGTGGAGAAACTGAGGAAGCTCAGTTCAGGTCTTAAATTGATTAATGGAAAATGGATTAGCTCTTTAATACTTCAGAGACATAAACAGTTTTCTGATGAGATGAACTGTCATCTATCCAGGGAAGAGACATGAGAGGAGGTGGAGCTTCAGAGTGTGAGGTAAAGTTTAAAAACCATATTACTGATTATAATAGATCCAGAATAGAGAACAGGTGAGGACCGAAGTCAAGTGGATTTTTTAAAGATACATTTTCAATAATGATTTCATTTTTTCACAGTACTATAAAGGTTTGGGTCGGGTTCTGATGAAGTGTTCAGCTGCACTAGAATACCCCACCAGTGGTGAAATTCTCCACAGTGACCAATAAGTGGATTCTTTTTTTGTTTAGTTTTAAAATGGTTCACCTTCATGCTCAAGAGCTGCACCTTAGACCTGTGAAGATCTCTGAAGCCACTTGATATGTTTAGGAGCAGGAAGGCAGCAGCAGGAAGCAGACGGGAGAAGCAGAAGGTGGAACAGGGCTGGAGGTGAGCTCTCAGAATAAATGACTGAAATCTTTCACAGACAGGGTTAAATCACTGTGCTTTGATGAAAGAGGGAGAAGTGGTTTTTCTGACTTGCCCACATGTTAAGATCATAAAACATATACATACAGATATTATACATATATGAATATAGGTGTGCACAGCACTATTTTCACAAGAAAACATTTGAAAAAGAAGAGCTTTTTGTGAATGTTTTCCAGTGTAGTTCATTCATGACATATTTCTACTCAAACTGTTAACGGATCTGTCAGGTTTCCAATGTGTGTGTATCCCAATGTTAAACTCGTTTCTACACCCTTGCAGACAGACACGTTCACACCTACAGGTAATTTGGATTCAACAATTAACCTAAAATGCATGTTTTGGAGGAGTGTCAAACGTAAGGTCTGTGGGCTAAAACTGACTCCCAAGAAGCTCCAATCTGGGAAAAACACCAAGCTAATTGTAAACATTTCAAAGAAATTATTGATGCTTTTCATAAGATTCCTGAAGAGAAGCAGCAACAACAGAACACTGAGACCTGAGCTGAGATATCAGTGATGATGATATGAAAGATTTTTGGACATTTCACTGTATTTTACATCACAAAGGTTCATCAAAGTTAGCTTTATGTTGAGATTGGAGTCATTTTTGGAAGTGATTGAAAATAATATTAACATTTTGATCACGTATTCTCTGCGTCACAACAGAGAAAAACCTGAAATTCTAAGGTTGTTTGGTACTACATTACTGATCGAGCCCACTCAAGATGGAATTGGGCAGAATGTGGCCCCTGAACTAAACTGTGTTTGACAAACCTGGACATCCCTGGCATGCAAACTCCTGAAACTCCCAAACACAGACTTGAACTGTGGATAATCCGGCTGTGAGGTAAGAGCACTAACCCCTACACCTCAACAATGAGTTCCAGTCTGGATGAAAGCCTCATTACTTGACAGTAATCCCGGGTTAAACTGGTTACAGAGCTCCAAATCTCTTAAAGTTGATCACTGACTCAGATCATTGTGAAAAACCTTAACTTAACACAGCACCTATAAATCAGAGCTCCTCTGACGGCTCCTCATTCCAGCAACATAACTTCACACCCACAGCACAGACAATCTGGAGATCCTTAATGTGGAAGATTTCATACTAGATTACTGAGTCTAAATGAAACGATTCATCAATGCACCTTTCCTGAATCCTGCTGCCTCACCCAAACCAGCCTCACCCAAACCAGCCTCACCAAAACCAGCCTCACCCAAACTAGCTTCACCAAAACCAGCCTCACCCAAACCAGCCTCACCAGCCTGAAGAACAACACAGGGCCATGAACGCCCAGGCAAACCATTTGCCTGCATGACAGTGATGACCAGATCAAATGTGAGTTCCATAGTGCACTGTAGTCACATAGCGTGTGTGTGTGTGTGTGTGTGTGTGTGTGTATGTGTGTGTCTGTGAGAGAGGTGAGGGAGGACTCGCTCACCATCTCTGTAATGGTGGAGCTGGTGTTCTCCACTGACTGCCAAGAGTGAGAGCAGAGCAGGAGAGACAGAAGGGTGGAGGAGGTGAGGAGAAAGAAGAGAGAGCGAAGGGAGAGAAAGAAGGCGAGAGAGGGAGCGAGGAGGAGGAAGAGGAGGAGGGAGTCACTACTACTGACACACATACACAGCAGTAAGGCAGTGAATCCCTTCCCCCACTACTCACACATCCCTGCTTCTGAGAAACAACAGAAAGTGGAGGGGCTTGTACATACTGTGCTGAACGGCTTCATAAACATACATGATCGCCTGCCTGCCCTACATTCCTCCAACTTTGAATAGAAACGTCACAAAAACTTGATCAATTTGACAATCGACTCATCTCAGAATGAAATCCACTGAATAAGAAACCTGAGTAGTAGCAAGTGAGTAATGGTAGAGAATACTGCTAATGCAGGAGTCACTGCATCTCATCGGGACCTGGTGGTTATAAAACAGTAAAAAAAGAACTAAATGCTGAAAGGTTTTATCACTGAGAACCTGCTACTGCCACACCACACCAGCGGAAAGATGCCCTGCAATAGAAGTATGCTAAGACAAGATGTGGAGTGGAAGCGTGATCCTGCTGCACGGCGTGTCCGTCTTCACCAACACAGCCAGGGGATCGTACACCACATCTGTCACCGTCTCTGCTGCCATACCCAGCTGCCTTCATGTGATTCATGCAAGACCATTTTAACAGACTGCAGGACTGCACATGCTCGTTAATGGTAAACGTTCACCCTTTCACTCACACACTAATGATGACTGCTGAAATACACACAAACATACTGAATATTATCAGGATTACCAGACACACTGAGGAGGTGGAGGTAAATGCAGGACGTTACTGAGAATAATCTAAAACTACGTCTCGACAGTCCATTGTGGCTGATATTGTTAGCAGATCAAAAAGAGAAGGATTTGATAATGAAACCATCATTGAAGAAACACCTGGACATTGTGCGGCTTGTCAGCCGTCTATAACTGCTCAGCAAGCAAAGATCATCTGTGTACATTTTATATGCAATATACGGTACCTTTTGTTTTTAGTTCCAAAGTGTATTTCAGTGTCTTTCTTGCTTGTGGCCTTTCCTCTACGCAGCTTCACTGAGTTGAAGGATTACGATTTCAAGCATAATGGTTTTTGGTTCACTGCAATACAATGTGTCATGTAAATAAAAACAATGCCAAATGTGACATTTCCAAATGATTTCAGATGATTCAGTTGCATTTTGGAAGTTTATAGCGTATTGTTCACTGCACACACTGGTGTGTGGTTTCAATAGAAAAACAACTAACAACACCAACTTGTGGCCTGGCACACTAAATACATTGTTTTCAACGTTGTCATTTCCGTTAAAACGGACATCGTTTTCAAAATGTTTCTGTGTAAACACAAAACTTTCTGAAGCGAAAACATGTTTTCACTTCAAGCTTCGTGTAAATGGCGCCTTATTGGGTTGATGTTTAGAAGAGAGTATGTCACATGGTAATTCTCTATGTACAATGCTGCTTTCTGAGAATTGTTTTTGTTTTTTAACATTTTGTGGTATTTTTTCAAGATAAACAAATCAATTATCAGACCTGATTAGACTATGATTTTCAAATTATTGACCTTACTAAGAAATAAGAAATAAGCCGTGGCTTTTTTCAAGCGCTCTGATCTCTGCGGTTTATATATGTATTTTACGGTAACGAGCTTCATGCCGCCACCTTCTACTTCCGCATATAGATACAAGATGTTTTGAGCCCCTCTGCTTCTCCAAATCTTGCCCTAAAAGTGATATTTCTGCTCTTCATGAAGGCCGTGAATGGTGCGTAAAGCTACACACACACACACACACACTCACGCACGCACACACACAGCGCTGTGCACCTGCGACTTATAGTCTAGTGCGGCCTGTTTTCAGGGGCGCTATATAGTGCGGGAATTATGGTAGATATTTAATACTTATGGAGAATATGCTCATTAGTATAAATTATTATCAAGTAGCAGCTGTTCTGTTGTGAGGATTTGCCTTTTTAAAAAAAAATATAATTTCTACTTTTGGATTGATGGATCAGAAGTAAGTTAGGTTGGAAGTAGCCACCTTGAGTGTGACACCATCTGAGAAATGATCAACAAGATAATCAATACCAAACAGTGCAAATAGTTGTTTACTTCAGGACCAAAGAGGCTGTATTAGTTACTGCAACTTTATTAATGTTAGATAAGCAGACAATGTACAGCAGCTGGACATACAAGAGTTTATGACACAGATACAACCTATCTATGTACAGATTTACATACTTGCCAGCATGTGCTCTTTGCATTAGACACTAATCACGTTGTTTAGTACGTCAGCAGCCAGTTCATGTCAGGATATCCTTTAAACAAGCCACTTAGTACAAAACATCACAAGAACATATCTGAAGTGTCTGCAGCTGTTCTGATAAGCTGTAACATCACAGGACAAGAAGTTCCTACATTTTTTTGAGCTCTCATTAGGAAGAGCTGGAGTTTTCCCATGTCTTGTGAAATCTATACATTCACAAGATAAAAGATGGTGGAAACTAAGAGAGATGATTTAACATAAGATAGGTAAGCCAAGGACACCGTACTTACGTCTGAGTGTCGTGGTCATGGAACTTTAGATCAGCAGCTCATAAAGCTGGATATACATTAGGTCATCTAAGGTAAAAGGCCTATACATAAACCGTGCTATACACTCCACCTCTGGAATGCTGTGTGCTGGTCTTTTCATGTACAATTGGCAGGAGGTAGAGAACTGCCAACGTGGACTAGAGTGGCCTTTATGGGTGCAACGCCTGATGGAGGGTTAACTAATGAACTAGTCGGTAACTCCACATTTCTATTACCTCATATGTCATACTGTAGACTAATTAGTTCCTGGGCGTGAACGCTACAATGATATTACTTTTTCACTACACAAATAAAAAAAAGTAACATAACGATATTGTGTCTACTGGCGCCTGTTTATCTGAAAGGTTTCTTTTCATCAGACTTTATCAAATCCATGCATTGAGGATTTGTTTTTCGAGAATTCAAGACTTTTCATCTGCTTCAGTGCAAACAGGTGGAGAGGGACATGCCTCATGAAGTCTTTCATGAAGCATTGCTTTACATTGTGTTCTCTGTATCTGCACCGACCTACCTCTTGTGGACATTTTGTACAGTTCCCGACTCACTACACAGATATGGAAAGCACACACTGCAGATCTCCCTGCAAACTGCAATCTAATCAGAGCGCATGTTGAGCTGTGGGATGCAACACAAATCTGTCCTCATGTGACTGATTTATGAAATTCGGGGTTGCACGCTCCAAAAGCAGTGGTGTTCAGTGAGGTGACTGGCGCTGCCAGGACGTGCCCCCCCTCACTGAAATGTCTTCAGCAGTCACCTTGACTGACCCACTTTACCTCACGGAGTGATCGTTCACTTCAGGCTAGACTGATGTTTGCTGCTGTCAGTCATAACGCCTT
>OMNM01034265.1:0-14852 GCA_900302745.1 Parablennius parvicornis | reverse complement strand
TTTTAAAACGAAAGTTTGGTAAACACTTATCTCTTTCCCTGATTCATTACATCCTGCAGTTTAACAGATCTGTGAGTCAATTTCTGTGCACAAGTCTTTTTTTTTTTTTTTTTTTCCCCCCCCCTTTTTTTTTTTTTTTTTTTTTTTTTTTTTTTTTTTAGATATATCTAATGATACGGTAACTTTTCAATACTTTGATCTCCTTTTTTTTTTTTTTTCATTACAATTCAACTCCAGCAAGGTTTATAACAAGACAGAAACACTGTGTTACATCTGCTCTTACTTACCTTCAGGCAGCATTTCCTTTTTAGTTTGAGAGCTAGAATTTGCCCTCCTAATAATCATCTGCAAAGCACCGCGGGGTCTTAGCTCTAAGTGCTGCATATCTGAGGCTCTGTTTGCAGAAACACTGCGGGAAATAATCTGTCAAACTCCAGCTGAGAAATAAAACTTTCGCCTTTTCCTTAAGCAAGTACATAGTCAGAGCTTCAGTCTGTCGAAGTGTTTCCAAAGAACAATGAAGAGTTTTTGCTTTTGAAATACATCCAGAGTTTCTCTTTTCAGGCATCTTTTTTTGAGAGACATCGTTGCATTTATGCAACCATTCATGAGGTGAATGACTATTTTTTTTTTTTGTGTTTTTCAAACTAATAATTGAGGACAAACATGATCTATTGTATTAGATTTGGAGCTGGATGCCGCTACTGGTAAGTCTTGTCCTCTTACTCCAGCAAAACGTTTTCCTTCCATGAATTAACACGATTATTGCTTTTAACTCAAATCTAAAACATAGGATGAAGAACACGTTTTATAGAAATAAAGTAAAATTTTTTGTACTAGAGACGACTATGTGTAAATGTGGTCAATATAATACTTATATGGTGTTTCATGTTTGAATGCAGATACGGTCGTTTATCCACATTTCGAAGTATTGAAATATCTTAAAATAACTTTAATAAATGATCTATAGATGGGTTACAATACTTTGATAATGATGGATATCTACAGTTAGGCATACCTGTCAAAGTTCTCTGTCAGGTCAAAGGACACCAGCCCATTCTGCTGGTTCTTGGCGGATACTTGATCCAAAACGCTCCACTGTTTCTCTACCGAGCCCAGCACGGCCAAAGACTCATTGTACTTCTCCTTCGACTTCACAGAAGCAGCCAAGATACTGGCCGTCAAAAACAAAATAAATGTATAAGACCCTGTAACAAGTCACACAAACACACACAAAAAAAAAAAGCCTAGTTTAACTCACCTTTTTCTGTTTGAAACTCGATGATCCCACTGCAGGGAAGTACTGACACGGAGGGAATGTTGGTTTTCTGTTTGGCCCCTCTTTTTTTCAGGGTTCGGAGGACACGGCAGTGTGACAGCGAGGGGTCTCCTCAGTGGCTGTGATCTTGGGTGGGTGAGGTAGAGCAGCGGGCTGGTGGATGCCACGGAACGATACTCGTCATTTTTGGATTTGACAGCAGTCAGGAGGACAGCTTCCACCGGCTGAATCTGAGGCAGACGAGGAAACAGATGTTCTGCATGATTTAGGCAGCGGTTTGGATCAAGATGCTGTGTGATGTGAGAAGAGTTTTTTCTTCTTCGTCGTCTTTTTTCTCTCTCTGACACTTTAGTTTCACCGAGAGCATGATGTTTTATCAGAGAGAGCTGAGCAGACGGAGATTTGTTGGGGTATTTTTGACGTAAGATCAAGTAACAAACTGCTGCGTTGGGGCTCTTTCACAAATGATTGGACTCAGAAATCAATTTGAATATTTGCCACAGCTGTTCATTTCTCTCCCTCGGGGTGAACATCTGCGACAGCCTGACTCAGTCAGAACTATCTTGTCTGTTTCTCCATCGCTTGTCTGCCTTTTGAGAACATTCTTGCTTTCCGTGTCCTTGTTTGTGTCATTATCATTTTTTTAATCATCAGAACAATTATATAGCTACAGGCTTCGATTGGAAAGGTTAAAATGCTTCGTGTATTTTTCTCAACCACACACACGTCGTGGATTGAGTGATTGAAAGACGTCCGTACCATGGCTTCTGCCATCACAGGCACAGTGAAGGATCCTGGGAGGTAGTTGAGACAGATCCGAGGGTCCATGACGAGTTTTAGAGAAACACCCCTTCTTTGAACCGTGTAATTTTCCCTTTTTAGACAGGAGACCACAGCAAATAGGCCCAGCGAGTACACCTTTACTTCTGCAAAGGAGCCCTATAGGAGATACAACATGGAGTCAACGATCTATCTTGGTCAGAGAAATAGAAAAGCTTTAAAGGAAACAGAATGAAATAAACCTGAACAGTCAAGTTCAGGCTGAGATAAAGTACAATTTCAATAGTCAATTAGTAAATTCTTTATGACCGCTTTACAGTATTCATTACCTCAATATCATACAATGTTGGTTGGTTGTATTTAATTAGATTTACTTTGACATTTTTGAAAATTGTGTCTTTATAAAAAATATGTTGGAATATTGCCAATGTCACACAGTTTATTAACAAAAGACAAAACGATAGGGTGCAAATGTTTTGAGACGGGATGAGTTGTGATATGTTTACGAATGCATATTTTTCTTGATGCAGTATTCTAAGTATTCATTAAAACTGGTGTTTGTTTTTTCCATCAGTATTTCATTTTCTTTGTTTTGGTGTTTGTTTAGACTGAGATGTGTTCATGAAAAATTTAAAAATGCAAGAATCATAAAAGGTGCACCCCAAGGCTCTATGTTAGGTCCTGTGATTGTTGTTAATTGTCAATTCAGATGGTACATTTTGTATTGGCAGATTTTTCATGAATGTTCATATTGGTCTGAAAACAGGAGAAAAAACTTATTTAGAAATAACATCCGCATGCAACTTTGTGGGAGGGTTTACCTGATAACTTTTGTTTTTCATTTGCTCATATCATCCGACATTTTCACTGACACATGAAATAATGTAAATACTTGATATAAGAAAATGACATCACCTTCTGTCCTCCATACAGCCCCTCTGTTGTTACAGGAGTGATGTAGCTAACCCTTCTGTCTTCATCCATTATCTTCACAGCAACATCCCTGTAGTTTCCACGGTAACGTGCATTAAAAGGCACAATCACCGTCACAGGAAAGTGAAAGGTATTTCCGTCCTGAACTTTGACGCGGATCACTCTGCTGACCAGCTCCTCCGAGCCAGTCACCATCAGGCAACTCAGACTGTCTGCAATTTCACACACCAGAGCTGCAGGGCTTCCCACGGGCACTTTGATGAAACATGCGTCCGGTATGCCACAATCGGTATCCTGCATCTGACCGGTGAGCCTGAAATAAATACTATGTTAAAACATGTGTGCACTCATTCAAAGCTTTATGATATGCATGGGTGCTACATGTTGGCAAGACAAACTCTATGTCATGTTTTGCTTCCAGGATCAATGAAATAACTGTAAAAGTGTGCTTGATATTAGTAATTCAACTCTTTGATGTATATTTAGTTTAATGCGAATTAAACTAACCTGAAAAAAAAAAAAAAACACCAAATGCAGACTAAAGAATTACAGATTAGTGATGTGCCGTGGGTATATCTACAAAAATTCCAGACAGATCCAACTTGCCCCGGCCTCTATGGTCATGCAATACAAGTTTAAACCACACGATGGTGAACTGAGTGGCTCAAAGAAACAAAAAGAAGACTAGTCAAGGCAAGACAGGCTGACGTTCCTGGCTTCTGCTCAATAGGTTCCACATGGAGATGGGTTTATGCGACTCCACATGAGTCCATTGTTATTGGATAGACATTCCAAGAACATCGAAAGTGGCATTTCTAGAGAACCGTGCATTTTTGAAACAATGAAATACTGACGTCAGAGACCCACCTCTACTTTTCAGCCACATACACTAACAGTGCCAATGAAGAACCCGTCAGTGGTGGATTACAGGGTTGTTTTCATGCTACAGAAGCTATACTGCGCCTGTTATGGCTTTTACAAGAAAATCTTCTGCTCCGACTCGATCACCTTTGGCAACGACAGGAGACTGAGGACAGCATACATGTGTGTGTGTGTGTGTGGAGTTTCCTTTACCTTCTATAGGCTTGGTATACAAATGACAACATTTCTTGGTCATTCCATATGTCGCCAAACACATTTCTTGATGCAGTTTCAATCTAGTAATTTACCCAATGAATCCAATCTGGACAACTGCATGTATAAACCAGAAAAGAACAGCCAAACCCAGGCTAAACACAAACCGGTGGCAAAGTCACTCAACACTGCCATCCAAGCTCACAGATCACCTCCATGCAGGACAGTTGACAAGATGTGGAAATATTGTGCGGGATATTTTTGTCACCAGTATGTAGCAGAAATAACTAATTACGTTATTTTCTTTGTGAAAAACAATGTTATGTGCTTCATATCAAACATGTATGCAGTGTTGTCAGTCATGAAACTATAGTTCAGAAAAAAGTACTAAATGAAATGTCACATTTGCAAATACATACAGTAGGATCAATGAAAACACAGAATGACGTTTTGCGTCGGATATTCAGTTACTCTTAAAGCCACTCTAAGTTGAACAAAATTGAAAGAGTGTCTGGATTCACTTTGGCAAATAGGAAAGATTTAGTGGCCTTACCCCACTGTAATCCAGTCACTTTGTGTCTCTTCTCTTTTCTCTTCTTTGCTCTCATCAGTAATTCTTTCTGGGTACTTTTCTGTCTCCTTCTCTAAATGAGCCTGAGAATGAATGGATTTCTCCAGAAAGTCACTCAATTGACCTTTGTCTTGTAATTCTTTTACACTATCTGCCACATTATTGCAGCCAGAGCTGCTGAATGTGGAATCTGGTGTTTGCTCTGTGTCTGGTGACGTAGCTGTCTGTCTTCCATCACCTCCGTCCTCATCCTCCAGTTCATGACCAGAATCAGGTTGATCCCGGGAGGGCAGATGCGTGTCAGTGTTTTTCGTATCTGCAGATTCCTGTGGTGATGGACACACATTGGAGACCTCCTCTGCAAAACAATGGAGAACTGCTGCATCCAGTTTGGTAATAATGATGTGCAGCTTTTCCATGATGGCCACAATATCCTCTCCAACACATTGAAGGAGCCCACTGAGAGAGTCTGAACAGGATTCTGTAAAACAAAAACAAAATGGGCATGTTTACAACAGTGCATATTGTAACACCCCTTTTTTTTAATTTATATATATTTTTTTAATTATTGATCATTATGATTTCTCTTCCAATCTTAAACCACTTTCATCACAAGCAAGTACACAAAGAACACATTTTTTTTGGTGGTCCTATTTCAATTTATTCTGGCGTTTAAATTACTCCCTATTCATCAATAAAATCATGTTGGGCAGCTCTTAATGATTTTTGTTGCTGATTTTTTTTAAGTGATTTATATTATTGCTTATGTTATTGTTGTGGAGAGGATGTGATGCATTTGTCTCTCAAACATGTTGTAAGTTCTCCTATTCTTCAGGAACAAATCCTCAACTATTTAATCATTTAAACATACATTTAAACAACATACACAAACATACATAGTGTAATAAAAATGATCTGTAGGCTGTAGAGAACGTGACAGACATTTAGGATTTTTGAGAGCAAAGTGCACTGTGTGTGGCTCCTGATGTAAAATTGGGTTAACACCCCTGTTCTATTGTTTGAATGTTCTCACTTTGTGTTCTCACGGTCCAAAAACACACTTGCTGTAAATATCCTGTAATAGATCTCTGACAAATCAAATATCAATTATCCTGTAATCGATATCTGATTTGTACGAGACTCATCCTACCATCGCCTATTCAAGTCCCCACAAAGTTATATTGTATAAATGGTGGCAGTTTAGTGATGATGAGGTAACAATGGTAAAGTAACTACAAGGTAGCGACAGCATAATGAGCAGGTTTTCTTAACTTGAGGTAGTTCTGGGGTGATGATTGGGTAAAGACGCAGTTGTACCGTTCAACAATGGGAGAATGATTAAAGTCATGATATTTTTGCGAAATCATAACACTGAAAGGATTTCAATGCTGTAACGACTAAGTGAGGATCACAATACAGCTGTGGCAGAATAGTTACTGATGAGAAATTTTGCAATACTCGAGTCATAACGCTGTCATTACATGGTGTTCACGTAACTTTTTTTCCAGAAGCTAATTTCCTTTTAGAGAGAGAATACCTCAGAGTGGTGCACGGATAATGCCTTGGCATCCTGATTATGGATTTCAAAATGTAAGCCCTCTTAAATGTCAGAGGAATGGCTGCAAGATGAATACTGATGCATACCTGATGCAGATGAATCACCGTCTGGTGGAGACTTCTCGAGCAGGGCGTCACACTCTCTGAGGGTTTCTCTCCAAACTGTGAGTCTATCAGAATGAACAACACTCATCTCCCGCAGCATTCCCTCAACCTTCTGCTTGCACTCTTCCTCCTTGATGACACTTGTTTTCTTTTCTTCCTTATTGTCGTCTAGCACAAGGCCCAGCATCTCTTCTTCTATTTGACCTTTACCATCATATCCATGGCGTCTGACATCTTCAAACTCCTGATTAGTTTCGGCTGAAGAGATGGGGAAAGTGTCCTCAGTCATTGTGCCATGAGGAGGATTTCCTTCACCCATCTGTTAATTGGAATGCAGATTTTTGTCCATGCTGAGCTGGAAAATACAAAAGATAAAAGTTGTAAATGTCAGATCAGGCGAGCTCTTTGGTCCAATTCCACTTATCCCTATTTCCCAACAAAATACAGGTTGAACAAGAAAGTTCTTGTGTACCTCCTCCTTTTAGATTTGAAGCTCAAGCCCCCCCCGGGTTCACTGTGTCCTTGGCATTGGAGTGCTCCTGTGTACAGCTATCCCAGTTTACAGGAGCCAATCCTGTATTTATATGGCTGCCAGCAATAAAACATGTTGTCAAGGCGACCCCTGGAGGCGTGGCAGTGGGGACAAAAGACGAGCCACACAGCAAGAGATTCACAGCAAGACAGAGTGATGTCCTCCGGACATCTCCCATTCTTCTGTCACTCATTTTACTGCGTGTATGTCCAGAGAGTAAAAGATGGTAGAACTTCAACCCTGCCTGCATGCCCCAAACTGTTTGAAAAATACACCGTTGAGTTGCTGCGCTTTTGAAGATCACCATATTATTTTATTTCTATACCAGGAATGTTTGGTATTATTACTGTGTGTGGAGGTGAATGATGGCTTTGAGCCTTTCATTGAAAGACATAGCAACACAAACTCTCTCTGTGGCATGTGATTTTGTGTGTTTGATGTTACAGTTCAGTGTATTCAGACACCATCATGGAAAGATTTAAAAATGTCTGTAATTGTCCTCTTTACATGTGGCAGGACTTAGATAGCAGGAAATTCAACCAGGTGGAGTCTACATATTCTCCTTATAGCTACATATGTGTGTTTTCTATAGCTGTTCTCAAAACATTCATTTTGAGGCTAATTGGTAGCTCAAATTTCCCAAAGGTCAGAATATGACTTTGATTGTTTATCTCGTTTCATTTGCTACTCTTACATCCAGACATCCTCTATATCCAGTTTACTCTGGCCCAGGGCAGGGTAAATGCTGTGGTGTTGGAAACAAACTCCGTAAATATGACTGTGAACACTGGAAGATGTTTAGTTTAGATATTCTAAGACTTTTCCTATAGAATCGGTGATGACTCTGTCTTTCAAACTATGCCAGTTTGCCAATGACCTTACATGGATAATATTATGACCTTGTTATGAAATCAGCTGAGTATCCTTTATATTTTCCTCATACTATTTTCTATCTTCCTTCTCAGTAAACGAGTCTATAGTCAGACCATAACAATACAGCACTTTGTCACCATCGTGTGGCCTCATCTTGGAATTACATCTGACAAGTAATATTTTATCCAACACAATGGAAATTAATGTTTTTTAATATATATTACTATTATACGTGATGGCATTACTTTTTTTACAATAAAAATTTGAAAGGATAAACCGTGTTTTGCAGATAGTTTTAGTCCATATCATTATGATGTGTTTAGTTTCAGAGTTGAATATAATTCAGTGTTGCATTTTCACTGTACATCCTGAATTACTTTTTGTTTCTGTTTTTTGTTGTTGTTTTTAAATAAGTCTTTATTTTTTAAGTCAATGACTAAAATCGGATATTTATTTTAGATTTTGTCAATGACAATGGATAAAGGATGGTGTACATATATTTTTGTTAAATGATAAGAACTTGATTTACAAAGTACTTTACTATTTGAAAATAGATCAACTATTTTTCAAATCAAAAAGAATAGAAGAAATATAGCTATAAAACCTCCATAAAACATTATACAATGTGATAAAATACTGAAGAATGGGTAGGGCTAAAGGAGTTTTAGTTCTTCCTAACTTTTTCACTCACATTAGACAAGATACATGTTATATGTGCATTTATATGTATGCATATCCAGATAGGTGTGCTTCCATAGCTTTATTTATTTTGTGCATATGTGTATTCTATATTATAATCATATAAATGATTCATTCATATAGATTTATTTACGGGGGTTTATATATGTGGGTACGTATACACGTGTGTGCACGTGTAAATATATATAGATATAGATAGATAGATAGATAGATAGATAGATAGATAGATAGATAGATAGATAGATAGATAGATAGATAGATAGATAGATTTTTTTAAAGAAATAAATATCTGATATCACATGACATCAAACAAGATAATATATTTAATGTTCGGCACGTTTAATTACAAAACTGAATACCTGCAAATCGAAAGCAAACGTGTGCATTCAGCTGCATTCCTGCTCATGTTGAATCCATAGCCTGCGGGCCTCCAGATCAAGTCAGGACAAGTGAGTCCTCTCCAACAAAACATCACAAGAGCTTCCACTTTGCGCTTCCCTGATCTTTTTTTTTTTTTTTTTTTTTCTTCCACCGTGCCATGATGCAAAACATGTTCGTTAATATTGTCCCTGCCACCAGTTACATCTCTGTCAACATGTGCATGAACTCGCGTTTAGGCTCTTTTTGTGGCTGCAGGGTTGAGCAGCAGAGCAGTGCGCACGAAGGGGAAGGTGACTTCTCTGCTTTGCTGGCACTTCAGCCCCTCGAATGGGCGTGAACGTTGCTCTCAACAACGGAAACAGAGCTCAGTGTCAAACAGCCTGTTAAGAAAGTCACTACAGCCCCAATGTGATTGCAAGTAGCTGCGGGAATTAATGCGTAAAGGTGCGTGGATCAGTCCTGAGGTTCCGCGCTGTCTCTAAGCCGCAGGTGAGTTACACCAAACTAACAGACGCGCTGCAGTTTGTGTGTCAACACACAGGGTGAAGCGAGATTAAAAAAAGGAGGCGTAATAAGTTTTGTTTAGGCTTTTTGTGCAACGCTTTAGATCCCCCGCAGATATTTTAAGCATGTTAGATTATATGCAGTGAGACTGTGACGGCGCGCATTGTAATTCAGGCTCTAATTGACAACTCTTACATTATACAGTCGTCTCGTAATACCTTCTTTCCTAAAGCGTAAACACATAATCTCACACGTGCTAACCTCTGCCGCTTGTTCCAATGTAAACACCTTAATCAGAGCTATCTCAGCGACTACACCAAATATTCCAAGAAATATCATAAAAACGCCTCTAAACTGAATTAAAGTTCAGTAAAGTATCCACAGGTCTGCTCTCTGCAATCCGGATGATATAATTTGGACTTTGTTCAAAGTGGTTGGCTGAGGGATATGTAGAAGTATGAGGTGGAGAGGTGAGTATGCATGCAGGGGCGTGAATGCTGTGACTCATTGCTTGCACTGTGTAACCACCTTACCTATGATGGTGGGTGACACATCCAGTCACACACACACACTCACACACGCCTGCCTTCCCTTTCCCTGTGGTGGCGGCCTTGCTTTATGCTGAGGAGACAACGCACTGCTCCAATGTCCTATTGTGAGGACCTACTTTGTGTCTTCACATGTAACCTCATACCTGTGTGTGTGTGTGTGTGTGTGTGTGTGTGAGTGTGAGATAGATGTGAAAGCTGTTAATCCATTGAAGTTGTTTTTTTGCTCTCTGCTATTGATCTCCACTGTCTGTGGTCTCCCACACTGTACAAGTAGCTGTAGTCCAAAACTCCTATAACCAAACCTTTGATTATGTTTGCTGAATGTGTGCGCTTTGTAGTGTGTTGTTTGAGTTTGCGGTGCAGTTGCCCGCGTGGGTGTATGAGTGCTAAAAGGCAGTGATGTAGTTCAGGCCAGGTCATAATGTGCTGGCAAGCTTTTCTGCTGTTCCTCCTCTGGCTGTGAACTAATGCAGGCCCCTGCGTGCGAATGCAGCAGGGTTAACTGTTTGGATATCGCTTTTTTTTTCTCCCTTTTTTAAAATCTAAGTTACTTTATTGATCCACTTGGGGAAATTATTTCTCTGTATTAAACTCGTACTATTCCGCTGCCCACTCTAACTGAAAGGATGGCTATAATCGTGTGCTGTCATATGAATTTTGTGTTAATCCTAAAAATTCAAAGGAATATGACAACTTAAGTGTGTTGCAAAAACTGACCGGGTATCCATTATGTTTTGCATACACTGAGTGAATAATACGTTTCAGTTTTGAGTTTCCAGACTGGTCATGACTGCTTGAGTGGGGAATTTCAATGTGGGGTTTGCATGTTCTCATGATGCACGTATGGACAGACTGGTGTCTAATTACAAGCACATTTTAATTCCAATTTCATCAGAAGGACTGGTAGAATAGTGTCAAAATAACCTTTAAATCGAAACTTTATAGTTTTACTGCGTTGTGCTGCAAAGTATACATGATAAAAACCAAGCAATTACTTTCTGAAATTACTAAAATCTTAACATAAAGCCATTTCAATGATGTCGCCTTGTGCAAAATTCTGTCAAATTAAAAAAAAAAAAAAAAAAACCCAAAACCCAACTTCTCCTTTAGCAGCTGTGTTATGAATAACTTACCCTGAAGAGTTTTCTATTTAACCTAGAAGGTTAACTCAGGCTTGATAATATCAGCAAATGAACATAAGCAAAAATATATATTAAAATAATTAGATTCTGTTAACAATAAAAAGGCAAGAAATCAGTTTGTGCCCATTTTTGGGCTGCCAAACACCTACACACTCGATGTTCACACATTTCTGACACTAAATATTGTGTTTACTTGAAAGCAGAAGTAACACTTCACTTTCTTTGCATGCCGTAGGTTTACTGCCTAAAGGAGAAGTGTACGCTGCAATAGGTTGATGCTGATATATCTGAACTTTGAGCGTTAAGTATGAGCTTGGAAACAAGACCGTGGCTGAGCATCCCTGCAGCTTTATGTGTTCAATTCTTCTCAACTTTGAAAAGACGAAAGAATGAACGAGCACATTGGCAATGATGTGGCATTAGTGAATTTCTAACAATGTGCTGGAAAATGCAAAATAAAGCTAACCTGAAAAACCTGGTTTGCTTCGCTGTGTGCAGAGAGGGGCGAGGCTGCATAACTTTTCAGTTGTATTCAATTACAATTGATTGCATCTTACAGTGCAACTCACCAAAACCTGACTGCTGAGGTTATGATGTTGGCATACCGTTTCACAATATGTACTGTATTGCTGTTTCCTGCTGCTTCATTTAGGAGTTTTGCAAAGAGCTCTGGTTATGTTGACCTTCATGTTTGCTTACCTACTGTTAGATTTAATGTACTTTCATATTTTTGAGCGGTTTTATTCTAAATTGGTGTGAAATCCATGAGAAACCATTACTACTTCTATGCTATGTTATGTAAAATCTCTTACTATATCTTCTCGTAAGCAGATCACAGGTTAAATAACCTCACTGGTTCGCACTATGACTTTGTTGCGTGAGTAATATACACAGACTATTTTTTTAGCGGCTTTGCTTTTGCAATACACAATCATAATGTAATGTGTTTGATTGTCTGCTTTACTGGATGTTTGTGTTTTTCTCATACTTTACATTAGGCTGGGCAACACACCTTCAGGCTGTAGCTTTGGAGTTTTATGTTTCAGGGAGCAAAGTTGGTCATTGTGATCAAATATTACAATATGTGCAACTCTCAAATGATGTGATGTTAAACATTTTTTGGAGCCTTTTGCTTGTAAAAACTCATTTAAGCTCTTTGTATGAATGAAAACAGCGTTTGACGTCTCACAAATGTAACATACTGGCCTTTTGTAATGCAATACACTACTGATCTTAATTTGTCTGTCTTCCTCCAGGGTGTAAATCTGGACTTTACCTCGGGAGTTCTTCCGGATGTCATTGACGTGGGATTAGGGTACCATGTTGGAGCCTCCAGGACCCTGCCCTGAAATCGCGGAGTGGCTGTCCACCCTCCGCCTGACCCAGTATATCTCACGTTTCCAGCAGGGAGGCTATCGATGTCTGGAAGATTGCAAGGACCTCACAGAGGATGGTCTCCTGGAGCTCCGAGTTCTGCCTACAGGCCACCGTAGGAGAATCCTTCGAAGTTTGGAAGCACTCGGGGTGAAGCAGGAGAGTGAAAAGGAGGACAACGATGAAAGTTTAGACTTTAAAAATATGCAAAGGAAGCCAGTGCCACGCCCGAGACATATCTTTCTGAAAGATATAAAGAGAGGGACATCGTATGAGCATCCACGTCCAAAGGAAAAGAGGGAGTGTGAATCCGAGGGGAGTCACACTTTACCTCCAGGAGCACGACTGGGAACCGAAGCTGAGAACAAATGTGCCTCTCTGCCTCAACCAGCTCCCCGCAACATTCAAAAGAACCAGACATCTTTGACTACACATCCCACTATAGCACCGTCCTTACACACCAGCAGCAGCAGCGACGAGTCTCTCTCTGCCTCCGAAAAACATTCAGATGAGGAGATATCCACAGAAGACCCCGCACCTCCTAGCACTGAAGTGGAAGATCCTCACTCTTCAGTGGCAGAAGGCGACGGCGCTTTTCTTGGTGAAATGGTTGAAAACTCAATTTATGAAGTACAGCAAAGTTTCAAGGATCTGAGAGGTCCAAGACCGACTCGCTCCTACCGACTGAGGCACCGGCCTGTTCCTGAAATCCCCAATCATATTGCAGCGATCCTGCAGGACAGGTACGACGCACACATTGAATTATTGTCATTTGATAATTGTCTTTATCTACTTTATTGTGCTGGATGAAAAGACCGACACATGATTGACACAGATCTTAGATTTACATACATTGGCACGTTCCGTTCAGGATGATGAGGCGAGGTTTTTAAACTTTATCAAAATTGTTGTAAAAATATAAAGCATTGCTGTGCTAAAGAGGAAAATCACAAGAGACGTAAATACATTTAGTTTCCGTTCTGACCTCTGCTCTTTGACAAAAGTGCTTAATTTTAGCGCGATTTCTCTATTTCAGGCTGCCGTGCTGCACACGACTATTCTAAAGCTGAGCATCAGTTTTTATTTTTATGTTTTTGATTTTTCTTGATCGTGTATCTCATTTTGAAATGTTGATGCGATTTGGGGAAACCTCTTGCAAAAGTAGATCTGTTATTCTGAATGTTGCGGTCATTCCTTATTTATTGTTGACCTCTGACCTGCCATATCCAAAAAGAAATGGTGGTGGTTAGCGCTCTCGTTGCAGAGCGCTAAGTTCGTGGGTTCAAATAAAGTAGGGTACCGAAAAAAGTTACAAAGAACATGACCTCATATAAACAACTGACAAAATTAGAGCTGAATTCATTGAAAGTTTGAAATAATATAAAGAAACTGTATTTCAAATGGTGTTGTGAGTATCCTTTATTTAAAAAAATGTTTTTTCCATTGTGCATAGTGGTGGGGGTGGGGTCGACTAAGTTTGAAACTTTGGTGATACTTCATACTTTGGTAAACTTTCAAGTTGTTAATGGATGATAAATATAAATAAATATTGATAGATGATAAATATTGGATGTCATTTTTTGAAATCAACTCTGTGTCAAAGTGGCCAAAATTTCACTTACTGGCTTAAAAATGACTGGAAAAAAAAACAAAATTGTCACAAATCTCGAAAGAATTTTGTAAACCAAGGCTGAGAGTAATTTATTACAATTCAACCAATCAGGTTCTTGCAGTTTTTTTTTCTCCACGTCTGTCCAGGCTGATTTAATATCTGAACTATGGCGTCATCAAAATGCGAAGCAAGGCAATATCTCGCAAGAATCCCAGCGCTAGTCCTTTTAAAGCAGAAAGTTGAACTTTTTGGTAGTTTCTTAACAGTTTTTTGCAAACTAATCAAAACAAGTGAGAGCGGTAATGTGAAAAGAACTTCGGGACACATTTTTTTTTTTTTTTTTTGTTATTGCTGCCATGGCATGAATTTAAAAACAAATTCTTCCGTCGGATTTTTCCGATTGACGCTGATGGAGCACCCGAGGCCTCTGGTTTCATATTCAGTTCGTCAGTCGACATACATTAAAAACCTCTCCCTCTATACGTTGTCGTGCTTCTGAACTTCAAAACTAACTTTCAAAGTTCTACATCTCTCTTCTGAAGGACTTTCCGTTTTCTGTTTTTTTTTTTTCCTTCCCTCTACGTGCCGCGCTGGTGGCTCTAATCCACTTATTTTCCTTCCTCCTTCAGGAGCGCACCACCAGCGCAAACAACCAGCCCCAAACACCTAACCGGCTCCGAAGGTCCCACCGGTGCAAACGGCATACAGAAAGGTACACACAGCCTTTCAGCTGCATCCGCTTTATCTCCGCTATGAATATTTCATTCGGCAGCGGAGTTGGCGGTGCACTTGTTTGCCCGGATGAAAGTCTGGGAGAGGAGATGGAGGGTGGTGTGTGTGTGTATGTGTGTGTGTGTGTGCGTGTGTGTGGTGGGTTGGGGGAGG
>OMNM01034264.1:21685-36475 GCA_900302745.1 Parablennius parvicornis | reverse complement strand
GTATAGAAAAGACACATTAGTTAACTTTAAAGGAACAGTTGCAACAAAATATTCAGGTTATTATACAGTGAATGCAATAGTATTATGATATTTTATCTTGAATCACTAAGTGGTCAGATAATCTCCATCATCCTCTCATTCTATTGAAGAGAAATGCCACCACGAATCATCTGAAATCCCTAATTCAAACCCCTGGCAGCTTAAAGCCATCAGTATTATCTTGCATGCAATCATCTCATATGCTCATGTCAATATCCTTTTTTTTTCATAGTAACATCAGCATAGCAAGTCTTTTTTTTCTTCATATCTTTCCTCCTCTACAAATTAAAATTTAATGAAGCAGTCATACATGTTCTCTTCCATCTTCAAAGTATTGAAGATGACTGACTGTAAAATCCTGATGTAGAAACAAGTTGCTTCAGTCTATTTTTTTTCACATCTATTTTTTTCATCACATCATTATTTATCATCTGGTTTCACCCTTTAAAAAGAACAAGCGTTGAACAAGCGTTAACATTTCAAGTTTGTTGTGTCAGAGTATGCTTTATTAAATTCACATAATCTGGCAAATCTTTACAGATGTTGTGTTTCTGCATGTTTTATCAAAAAAATGTTCAGAGGCGAACCCTATTAAGAAGCACAAAATAAAAAAATTTTGACCCCAGTAATGTGAAGTATTTGTATGAATTATTTAGTTATTCAGCATTAGAGATGAAAAAAAAATCAGCATTTTGTGTGTTTCTCAACTGATCATAACTGAAAATGTGGAGCTGTTTGCATGCTGCTTCTGAAAGCCAGGCTGCTGTAAACAAACCTTTTTACACCACCGGATAACATAAAGAAACACACACTTGTATATTAAAAATCATGTCATTCAGTTTGGGAGGTGCCTTTGTGACAGATTTGGATTCATTGTCAAAGTAAAAAAAAGGGAAATAAATATAAAGACCATTAAATTAAGATTTTGTTGCTGCTAATTCAGAAGTAACAACTTGCTCTCTGCAAATTATTCACTGGCTGTATTTGTTCAGCAAACTGCTCCAAGCTGTTTGCACACATCGTTTTATTAGATCATGTTCGATGCAGTTATTTTGACTTGTGACTTGTTTTCTTTTAAACTTCCACTTTGCTCAGCAAAGGACATGCAACGCTCTACATGAATAAAATTACAAAATGTTTTTAGTAACAAATAGTTCGGCAGTATTTTATGAACTTTACCTTTGAAACAATAATGGATAAACTCAGGATGCGTTTTAGGTTTTTAGGAGATTTTGAACAAAGTTTTGCATGATGATGTAGTGCAGTGGTTTGCAGTGATTGGAAAAAGGTCAGGGGAAGAGAAAAATAGAGAAAATATGATTTGATGCTTGAACACAAATTACTTTTTTGGATATTGGAAAGCGTGTTTTGGTGCTTTAAAATTTTTTTTTAATCTTTTAGTCTCTATGGGCCTTCCCTGTTTATTTAGATTGAATCCTGTTTGTACTTTTTTGTAGAAAAGGGATTATTCACAGGGAACTGAAGCATGATGAATGCTTTCACTTTCATAGTTTTTTTTTTTCATAAACAGAACAATTAATAAATAATTTTTGTTGCCCCCCCAGGAAAACATGCATCTTTATATGTAACCCATACAATCATAGTTAAACTACAAACAACTGGAGCAGTGGCATTCGAACCTGCAAACTTTACAAGCTCACACACACCAAGCTTGATTCTCAAACATTTAGGAAACTAGAGGCCCCCAAATTTAAAAATGATTTCTATAAAGACAGCACATGATTTTTGATTATGATTATTTTTGTTACATTTACATGATTACTTATGTTTTGATTAGATTGTTTTCAGCTCCAATGATTCAATTGTTTTCTCTCAAATGAAAATCAATCACAAATCTAACAACCTTGTTTCATGAGCAGAAAATGTTACCAATGTTTTTAAAGTGTTATTATGTATCATAGGAACAGATGATTTTTTTTTTTTAAATTTAATAACAGAATATTTTAGGGTGCTGCAGTCCTGCATGTTTTCAACATCTCTTGAATTTAATGAAAAGGTTCATTATCAGACTTTCTGTAGAACTTCCAAGATGACATATTCATTTAATTCAGGTGCATTTGGTTTGGAAGACATTGAAAAGGAGAAGAACTCTGGCACTCCAGCACCTACGTTTTACCCCTGTGCTTTAAGAAAACTTGGTTTTCAGTTGACTGTATTTTATATTCAGTGGTACAACTTTGTTTGAGCAGAAATTATGCAAATACTTTTGGTAATATGATAAAAAAATGTTACAGTTGGAAATTGTATTTTTATTAGTCTCCATCCATCCAACTGGGTTATACACAGGGTTGTGTGTACATGAGCAAATACTCGCTGGCTTCAGGCGAAGGCTGTGTGATGGACAGATCACCAAATATGTTTGAAAATATTGATCATGAGTTCTATTACACAATCAAATCGGTTTCTTTATGCTGCTATTGGGTTCAGTCTCCTGTACTGATCAATCTGCTTTGTGGAGCTTGATGCAGCCCAACACAGCTACTGTCAGAAATTCACAAAGGCACACTTTTAGCAAAGAGACCTCTGGTAAGGTCACAGGCACTGAACGTGATCTTGTCAACAACAAAATGCATCACAGCTAGATTTGGAGAGTTTTAGAGGTTCAGTTGTCATATTTTTTGCAAACAATAAAACAGAAAACAACCTTGTCTGAACTCTTAGATTTTGGAGTATTTCTTGAGACAACTGCCAGAATCCTGCTAAAAGACAGACAGCCGCACATACACAAACCACAGACTATTTAGAGTCACCAGCTGTTGGACATTGGGAGCAAAACTGGAGTCTTTGAAGAAAATCCAGGCATGCACAGGGAGACCATGCAAACACAGTAAGGCCACAAGCCACCAAGAATGCTGCTGTGTGGCCCACTTTACTTGTGTATTTTATAAGCACATTTCTCTTTATGGACTATAGAACGAAAGAATAATGCCAATCATACATATAGTCACAAATTACCTCTGTAAGTTCCTTTGCTGTAGGTAATTAATGTTCCTGCTCCTTTTCCACAGCACAGGCATCTTTAATGCTGTTCATTTAGAATAATTTTCTAAAAACTTGTAGTTGTAGCTGAAAGCAGCTACAGGTGGAAGTGTAAATAATTAGCAGGAGTGATAGCGTTTGTCATATTGTAACTCAAAATGAAATTCACTGTGGACAATAAGCTTAAACAATGTTTTTTTTTGCCTCTCCTATTGATGTATTTTTTTCCCTGAATGACTGGTAACGCAAAAATTTCTTATTTGACGCCGTTGTACTGACGTCAAATAAAACGACTCAAAAACAGTACCATTATGATTTCAAAAGGAGCATTTTCACATGGCATAACCCCGCCTACACAGTGAAACAGAGGAGATGAGATGTATGCCGCTATTATCCATATGTGTGTGCTTTATTTTTCCAGACTCTTCTGATGCACCGTCAACGCTGCAGGAGTCCCCCACCAGATTCCCACCTACACGACCAAAGTCTAAGGCCAAGGACGCCTCCACGAATGAGAATGATAGAAAAAACAATGCTGGTACGAAGACAGACCAAAAATATTGCCTGAAATATGAAATCAATGTGCAGCCCTGACATTTTGACAAACAATACCAGATTTTACAAATGCTTGAGGGGGAAAAAGAGCCGTAAGTCAGGGTATTTTGTGCCAATGAGCTGCACAAAAACTGCCTGCTTATCTTTCTGGTGGTTAGAAGTTGGAGTTCATCCTGAGTAATCACAGACACAAAGATACAGCAACACATTCTGTATTTTGATGCCTGAAAATGTTTGAAAATAAAAATGTCACACTTAAAAGGTTAAATGTGTATTTTAAGATAGCATTTTGTTGTTGATCATTGTTGATCACTGAATTATGTGAAGTGTTACATCTATTTGTGTTAATTATTGATAAGGAATCAAATGTTAGTGATTCATCCATATTGGAGGGCAGAAATAGTCACTTGTACTTTGTTTATTGTAATGTTAAAGAAGAATGCAAACTCCTCATAGAAAGTCCACAAAGCCCACAAAGATGATACTAACATTATAAAGTGCTTCATAATTATCTGCTTATGATCTAAAGCCTACAGAATTTAAGTGCAAAGGATACATTTGGATCTCCGCTTGTTAGAGTTTCTGTTTTGATCCATAAAAAATTAAAAGGGATTTTGTGCCTGAGTCCTGGACGTCATAGGGCTCGGTACGAGTTAACCAGCAGCACACACTGAAAACAATAACAAAAAGTGACCACAGATGGTATCAAATGGATCAAGAAACTTTCAGTTCCTACTCAAGCCTCTAGATTTGCTGTCATGTGCTCGAGAAAGGCCCCCCAGCTGCTTCCCAGTATGACTGAAGATTAGAGCATCTTCTCTGATGTCCGACTTTCACTTTTTTTGTTTTTTTTGTTTCCTTCTATGTTAACACACACTGATCAGGCTGTGCCAGGACATGAGCTGAGTGTTGTTAGATCTCAGTGTCACATTTTTGGATGTGCTCTTTCATCTCAGTTTCTCTTCCTGTTTCTCTCCCACGACAGACGTGGACTCAGATGTGGACGCGGGACGAACAGACCCCGGCGGTGGCTCCGAGCCAGGGCTGCTCG
The DNA here is from genome assembly GCA_900302745.1 of Parablennius parvicornis. NCBI lineage: Eukaryota > Metazoa > Chordata > Actinopteri > Blenniiformes > Blenniidae > Parablennius > Parablennius parvicornis. The sequence goes on along the minus strand of OMNM01034264.1, from coordinate 31,830 downwards.
TGTGGGTCGTGTCCGGCTGCGTCACTCTCCTGCTGGCCGTCGTAATTCTAACAGTCGTGGCGTGGAGGTGTCGTCTGCGTCGCCGTGTCCCAGATAGGCAACAGTCTGCCTCTGTGTCTCTCAACACTTTAGCCGTGCAGAAGCGGGACAGCATCAGCAGTGACAATAACGGCTCGGACCGCAGCGATGTCGTCTTCCCTCTCCGGCCCTCCGAGAGCATGATCTGTCGTCACTACGAGCGAGTGAGCGGCGACTACGGGCCTCCAGTGTACATAGTTCAGGAGATACCGCCCCAGACTCCCACCAACATTTACTACAAGGTCTGACATTTGCTGCTCTGGTGATTTTTAAATCTGGTGGTATGCAGAAATTCAATCCACTGAGGACCTTCTTTTTGTCTATGCCAAAAACATTTTGGACTGCATTTGTGAAGAAGTGTGCAAGTGTTAAATAATAAGGAGAGAATATGTGATTATCTCTCATGTACTACTTTAGACAAATCAATTCAGGTCTTTGTCACACAACAAAAATTGCACAAGATGCTTTTCAACCATTTTGGAGGCGGGACAATCAGAGACAAAAGTGGTTTATGGCATAATCATACATAACTTGTGTTATATTTTGCTTTCGTGAGATTGTCTGGATGTATTCTCAAATGTATTTATAAGACTTCATATTAGATGTAGACTAAATGTGTATTTAATTTAATTTATTGATGAATTAGTTTTAAAAAAGTTTATTGCACCCCAACACGTCAACTTCATAAGCACCTATACTTGGGGTTTTTCATAAGTGAAGTCTGTGTTTGAAATGATGTTAAATGGGATGAAAATCTTGATTTTCTGATTTTTATTAAAGTTGAAACAGTCCAACGGGGGTTCAGTTTTAATCTTTTTCCATCAGTTCGGATTGCTCTATATGATTTGTTCTTGTACCAATATGAGGTTAAACAGAAATAAGATTGTTTTAACAATTTCAGTATCACACAATCGCCTGTCGGCTTTCTTTTTTCAAAACTCATCAGATGCTTAGACGGTGACACACAGAAAAGAATAATTATAACATAATGAAATGAAGGACTAGACGCTGGGTTCTCTCTCTTTGTTCCTTATGTCCACAAAATTACTCAGCAGCTCAGTGGTGCCAAGCAACAGTTTCCACGTTTCACATTGAATAGATAAAAAAATGTCTTTCTGTTAATTATTCCCACTCTTATAATTAAATAACTAATTAGTCTCCCGGATTGGAAGAGTTTGCAAGTTATTCCACCGTGTGGATTTTCTCAAGGTATTTTTGGTTTTCCTCCCAGGATCTAAACAACTTGATGTTCAGGTTAACTGCTCACTCTGAATGTTCTGTTGTTGTGATTGTGAGTGTGTGTGACTGTGTGTCTCTCTGTGTTTGCTCTGTGATGGATCGCTGACCTGTCCCAGGGTGTACTCTTCCTTCTCCCATACTGTAGTGAGCTGAGAACGCTGCAACCCTGGACCGGACAAAGGCGAATAGAAAATGGTGGATGGAATATTTTGGGGACATATTTTAGATGAATTTTTGTCAAATTTATTCTAAAAACCATAAAACTTTTCTGAAGGTTTTTTTTTTTTTTTTTTTGAGAGGTTTCTGTGTGTAATCAGGTGCTCAGCCTCCCTCTCCATTTCACTTCTAATGATGCTCCTGGGATGGTAACTGTCATCTAATGTCAACACAGTGGTTTGTTTTTAACTGTGTCTTGTGAGATTGAATGGATAAAAACAAAATAATACAAACTATGATTTAGTTGGAAGGTGATTTAAGGTATCTATTTTTATCACTTTTACAATAGCTTTGTACACTTAAGTGCGTCCTGTTAACAGTTAAACAGAAACAAATTGACCTTTTATGCAAACTGCTGAGATGAAAATAGGTGTTTTCACATTTTTCCCCAAATGTCTTATGTAGTATAGTATTCAACAGCTGTCACATTTGCAGCTCATCAACTGTTTAAGGGTGTGTCTGTGGGCTATGAAACCATGGATTGAACTAAGGAAAGTCTATTTACTGAAAAATACTCAGGATGTAATTGTCTCTCAGGGTCTCCTGTGGCGCAATGTGAGGCATCCATGGGTGAACATGTTTCATGCTCCTTCAGCCACATCATGTTGCACATTTTCAACCTGTCAGCTTCCATGAGCTTCCTCTCCACCAGGGACACTGTTGCATTTGAAAGCAAGACGCCAGACTGGAGGATCTTCAGGACATGTGCTCTGTGTGCATAAAACAAGGGAACTACGCTCAGCTGGAATTAAACAGCATGAACAGAAGTGAAGTGGTTCAACTAGCTTTTATTCTTCAGTGAAATGTTGGAAATAATCAAATGCAACTTGATTTTATTTATCTTCTCTTGACTGCACCAGTATGCAGATGGCAATCATAGATGGCGTCATTCTTATCCTGCAGCAAAATGTAATTTCCCTTCTAGCAAAAGATGTATGTAAAATATCATAGGAAAAATTTATAGAAAATGTGTCAAACTTTACTTCATTACAATTTCCCATATATGACTTCTTTAGTTGACTAAAGTGTCACAACCAGTTTCCATCTTTTAAAAAAAACAAACAAAACTGAGATACATGTTTTCAATCACAGCATGTAATAAGCGATACTTGACTAACAATACTGTTTCAACAAGCCACGCTGAATCTGATCACATTTCATTCATACTTTGAACGAGTCGTAGGAGGCTCTTATGTAAGGAATTCTAAAGAAAAGCAGCGCAACACAAATTAGCTTGTGACTCTGAAACACGGCAGAGTGTGGTTGTTCTCTGTGTGCATGTGTACGAGCTCCCACCCCCTCGCTTTAAGTGAGCCCTGCTCTTGTGAGATGTTTTTTTGTCTTGTGTGAAGCTTCACAGCTGAATGGGCCCTGGTCAGGCGAGGTGAGTTTGGTTGACCTCGGGGTCACTAAGGAGACAATGGTGGCCTGGCTTCTATAGGAAGAACAAAACAGAGACCCCCGTGCTCATGGCCCCTGGTGTAGGAGGGGCTTGGAAATGGTAGGCCATTTTAGAAAAAAAAAAGAAAAGAAGAAGAAGCAGAAGTGGAGCTGCATCAGAGGGGATGCTTTGGATCTTAAAAACAGACTTGAAAAGAGTGAATGTTTCCAATGCCGTGTTTTCAGTTGTTCATTTCAACAGAGAACTCAACTGGTGTGTGTGTTTGTTTCTATGTGTCCTGAAGTACCTTTTTCTTCATATGTATCCCAAACAATATTAACTGTTATACTGAAAGTGTCCTAAAATGCTTTCTGCCTCTGATACCTGCTCTGGTAGATAAATCTTTAATGATCATATGTGCAGACCCTGAGCTGGTAAGCAAAGGGGGAGGTCTAATAAGGACAGCCTTAAGCTTTTATCTGACCCCATGGGACGATGGGAAGTCTACAACCTCCCTGTGTCCACCCACCCCCCACCTCACTTCCATATGCAGAGGAACTACTGGCTTTGTGTGGGGGGTTGGGGGTCATGACTGAGCATTCCCACTCCCACAGTGTCCAGAGGAGGACAGAACGGCTATTTCGGTTTAAGAGTGACAATTTTTTTTAGTTATCGGTCAGTTGATGGGGAATTGGGGCTTTTTTTTTTCAGTTGACTTGTATCATCTGTGCGGGAAGTTTCTGACAAATTAAAAGTCTGTATAAACTCAATCTCCATCACAGAAGGTAGCCTCAAATCAAATAACTATGCTTAAAATTCTTATAATCATCTGTTGCATATGAATTCCATTATTTTTTGACTCTCTGGGGGGATGCAAACATGTTTTGGTAAATGAGAAAGGGGTTCAATGATATGAGTGTGACACACATGTTATTTTTTATATGTTTTCATATGAAGCAATCATCATGCCAGAACAGTATTTAGTTTGCTAGTTCCCTCTGCTGGCCAGCTTATACACTGTAAACTGATGTGTATTTGACAATTTGCAGGATTTCTCCAGATTGTGGCGAACCCGCAGCAGCTCTGCTAATGTGGCCTCCCTGTCAGCACATCTGCTTTGAAGAGATTTGAACATGATTGAGATGCAAACGACAGTGGCTTATTGTCATCCCAAGACTTTGTACTGAAATGTAAATAAACATGTTAATGTATTTCACCAGACCTCCATTATATTCCTAATTGGTGGTTTTGTTTAATGGGCGAAGTGTGGCCTTGGATTTGGGAGCATCCAAGGTTAAATCCATCATCCCTGGTCCCTTTGTAATGAAAATCCATTGTGTCACCTACTTCAGGAATACACTTCTCTTTGTTATTATTATCACCATATTTGCATGTTTATCTTTTCAACAAAGACTTCTTTGGGGGGATTTTTTTTTTTACGCTTGTTGTCAAAGGTTACAGGGGGGACTCGCCACCTGCAGCTTATAGTGGTGACACAAGGAGCCCAAACTTTACATTTTGGTAGAACAAGCAGGAAAACAAAGGGAGTTCTGTGTGCTGAAACAGTGCATAAATAAAGGTGAGTTAGCAAAGCCAATTCCTCACAGTGAAATAAATTATATTAAAGTAAAGATAATGCACTCCAAAGATTTCGTTATGCACAAATTCTACCTGAATTTACTCTTCAATAAACTTACAAGAACCCCCCCATAAAACTTAATTTAAAACTATTCCATATGAATGACGTTTCTTTAAAAACAAATTTTATTTCTCTAAAATTAGAGCTAAAACTTTCAAAAACATTAAATTTCATCATACAATCAGTTGAATCTTCTGCTCAAGAGCAAAGATAAAATAAACTTTAAATGTTCTTTATGTAAAAACAAAAGCACTGATCAAGCGTCTGACATCTTGTGTGAGGGCCTGAATTTGTGGCAGAACTCGGCTGCTCTTCAGATGTGGTTTAGTTGTAAAGTCTGTAAAACATCTAGATGTTAATAGCTTAAATTTGAGAAGAAGAAAAAAGACAGAAAAGAGGACATTGTGAGCTATTTGCAAGCATGAAATATCTAAACTATTTTGGTCAAAATCGGGGCTAGAAATCATAAGAGACAATTGGTATCTCTAACATTTTATGAAAGTAAAAGAAATCGGTTTTAAACTTTTTCTGTAAAAAGACAATTATATGTAATTTTATTTCACTACTTATTGCAGTCTAAAAAGGGATTAAACAGTTCTTACAAACTAAGGTTAAAATGTTTTACAAACTTTAAAGAATTGTCTTTACAAGTTGTGTAAACTTCTGTTGTGATTTTATAATTATCTATTGTTTTCATAAATTACTTTAGCATATTCTTTCGATTGTTTCGAGTGTTTTTTTTTTGGCAGTGTTGCATGAGTAGTTCCTGTGGAACTTTTGTTAGGGTTAATTACAAATTATAAAAATAAAGTTAACATAGATAGATTTACTGTATATATGATGATAAATTACCGAGGATACGTTGCAATATATACGGTTAAATAAATTGTTGTCTGACATGTCTGAAAACTTAATTCATAAAATGTTTTTAATCTTTAATGAAATCCATTGTTTAACAAAGTGCTCACAGTTTCTGGCATAAAAAGCAATATTACTATTTTTCAGTTAACACAGAGTCATCTCATATTTATTTATTCTTCTATTTCTTGACTAAATAAAAGCTTTATTCTGTTAAAAGTTAATAATAACGATGATTATATGAATACTATTTTACAAACCTCAGTAAAACATTAAATTGTACCATTTAATTTGGAAGACAATTTATTTTATGTCACTATTTAGCTGTGTGAAGGATAACAAGTTGAACAAATTAATGAATATATGACCCAGTTGGATTTATGTGAAACATACTATTTTCCCCTGCTAATTGTGACAAGATTTGCAAAAGCAACAGGTTAATTATGCGTTTTGTTTTCATAGTTAAACACATATACATGAAGTGTAAAATGCTGATCAGTTTGATTTTCTTCTGTTTAGCTGCACTAATTTCCATTGCATCTAAACAATCCTGGGTGCAGGATTCTATATGAATCCGAAACTTAAATGTCCATTAAAGTGTTTCCCGTTATGCGCCGCATATCATTTCATATTAATGGTGCAACAAACAGCAGCATGCTCCCCTGTCCTTCCCCTGGAGAGGTGGAGGCTTCTTGGTTGGAGATGTGGGTCGGAAGTACCGTAGTTTATGTATGCTAATGGGGAGTTGGGGGTTGTAGCTAGATATTTACGTTCAGTGGGAGCCGCCCTTCATTCACCCACATGGTTACCAACTGGTCGCCTTCGCGCCACTTTCCTAACCCCGCAATCATTTTTTAAGCGGCGCATCTGGACCGCAAATTGGCTCAGGGTCGGCTCGCTCCTCGCACCACGCTTCGTTTTTGTCCGCCGTTAGAAAAGTTTTCGGGATAGTTGCGTATTTATTCGTCTCTTTTTGTCGGCGAGGGAGACACACGGCGAGCCCAAGCAAGTGAGCGAAGATGGTGGATTTCGGCTGGTGAGTGTCTATCGAGCGCATGTTTATCGGCAAGGAAGTCAGGTTTTTGGGGCTAATTTCTAATCTCAGTTTTGGTTAAAGAAACCCTCAGAACGCTGTTTATTATTCTCGTCTTCGCGTGCCTTCAAATCGCGCCGGTGGGGATATCCAGATATCAACATATAAATGATATGTTTGCGATGAAAACAGTGTAACGTGAGGCGCATGGCAGCCCCATCAGCTCCACCATTGAGGGAATGAGGGAGATTTGAAAAGCTTGTTACGGAGCCCGCTCCGCTGCTCTTTTTTAGCAACTAGTTGAAAAACATCCAGCCTCCGGGACACAAACTACGACTTTATACAAACGCACCGGTCCGATATTGAAAAAAGTTGTATATGTGGTGAATTTTGCTGCTCGGTCTCGAGTGCAGTGGTGTGTGAGTTAAAGTGCCCCCCAGAACAAAGCATCAGCACATGGGGCAGTTTTAGGCCGCGTGTTTTAGCTTAGCAACATTAGCCTAGCCACAAACTTCAGAGTTGTTGTTCTCGGGTTAGAAGAAATACCATCACATTATGGAAACGTGCGTCTTGAGAATGCATCGAGGAGATGGGTTTACACTGCATGGCAGGTGGTCGTTGGTGTATTTTTAAACCCATTTGTTGATGCTAACTGCTAATCCATGTCGTCAAACTCAAAATCTCAGTTTTTATTGTATCAACAAAATGAGCCAGTGGTCTGCACTGAATCCACCCAAACTGCCCCTGTTTGCGATTATAGGTTGGACAGACTCTGATGTCGCTCTTTGGACGGTAGTTAAGTCCAGAAAGTCTTATTTTTTCATGAAGCTAACAGGAGCTAAGTAGCTGGCAGCTCGAGGCAGCGCAGCACGGCTGCTGTTTGTGCTGCTAGCAGCTAGCCGCTCCGCTCTTACACGCACGGTAGCCTTGTTTTCTAGGACGTCCCGAAAACGTCCAGTCACGCCTTTTCTCCGCAGGCACGCAACACGCAGCTGCGAAGTTCAGCGAGCAACGCCACATTTTGCGTTTAGCTTGACGGCTTTAAAGTCATTTAGGCTAAGGTTGGCGCACTTCGAGGCGCCATGTTAAAAAGACGGTGGGGGAGGGGTGAACAACACGGTGCCATGCGCACGCGCTTCGTGTCGCAGGGGAACGCGGGCCGCAGCTTGTGCCGCTCATTCATGTTTTCAGTGACCTCGTGTTGCTCTGCGATAAACCATAACATCTCGTATCGTTCCAGCAGCCCCTATTTTTACAAGTAATAAATCCACCAAAGGCGGTATTTAACTCCTCGGTCGGTAGGAAACCACGGGTTCGTGTTTATTTACTAAAATCGAATTTCACCAGCCTTTCTCGAACCAAGGAGCACGTGCACCTCTAGGGGCACTTCAGTGTATTGCAGGGGCGCGTTGAAAAACAACAATCATTCATCAATCCATCTTAACCTCGTCAAGCGAGGTTCATGCTAGATATTACTGTTTTAGTGCGACAAATCCTGAGGACAAAAATAAAAATTATGGTGGCATGGACTTTCTCAAGACTTCAGCACGTGTTTGTGCTGGTCCATCACTTAGTAGTTTTTAAAAACCCACATTTCTTAAAAAGCTTTCTTCCTGCCCAATATTTTTGTTCTTTCATATATTAGACTAAACTTTGTAGCTTTTCTTTCTGTCTCACATTTATGGGATAAAATACTGTATTCTTAAATGCCTTCAGCCTTTCTTCATTGCTTTACTAAGCTCTTTTGTTTATTTTCTCCACAGATTCATCCTGAGATGCAAGAGCCCTGAGACAGTTGCAGAATGTGTGACCTTCTCTCCCATGAAGCTCTGATCTGTCCGTGTATTGTCAAAGTGCTTACAGTGCAGGTAGTACTGTGCAATACCTACTGCAGTGGAGGCACTTACAGCAATACTCTTGACGCTCATGTGCGCCTACTCTGATGTCGCTTTTCGTTTGAAGTACCGTCTTTGTGCTAAGGTGCATCTAGTGCAGATAGTGAAATAGACTAGCACCTACTGCCCTAAGTGCTCCTTCTGGCATAAGGGGTTGCTACATGCGTCACCAGACATTTATAATTTCCAATTGGGCAAATATCTCGCAGTTCACTGCTAGTTTTGCATAGTTGCACTACAAGAATAGATGAGTTGTGCAAATCTATGCAAAACTGATGGTGGCCTGCTTGCTCTCCACCTGTTAACAGTTTTGGGGGTGTCGCATCAAAACGCAACCTGTTTGCATAACAACTGTCTTTCCTAACCACCAGGATTGTTTCTCGCCAGGTGATATCAGTTTCAGCAGTACTAAAGTGCTTATAGTGCAGGTAGTGTTTTCTTATCTACTGCAATATAAGCACTTGAATTACTTCTAACTGCATCTTTCCAAAATTTAAGGTTGTCCCCGTCATTGACCAATGTGTAGATCATTGCACGGTCAGTTTTGCTGGTTTGCATTCTGCTTCACATGTTTGCTGTGCAAATCCATGCAAAACTGACTGTGTTGATGAACGATCGTCTGCCAAGAATTGGTTGTTTTGTTGTTGTTTTTTTTTTTGTTTTTTGTGGTTTATCCCGGGGAGATGAAAGTCCATTCCTGTACAGGTGGGGATTGGTAGCAATGCTCTGTATCTGAAGGTATTGCACTTGTCCCGGCCTGTGTAGGAAAGAGGAGATTACGCTGATCTGGATTCTGACCCAAATGTTCAAGAGAGAACTTTGCTCAGCTTGTTGTTCATAAGATTAATTTGTTGATTATTTGCCGTTTTGCCTAAAATAAATGGAATTTTGAATTCAATATTTCTTTGCTTTTTCATCTTTGTCTTTTTCAGGAGTTTCTCTATCCGGAATGTTTACATTTATTGCCTTTCACTTCAGTACTTGTTCCCATTTTAATGAGTCCAAAGGACATTTTCTTACACTACTAATTTTTCTTTCAAATTCTAATCATAAGTTGAATGAGTTAATGCTACAAATATGTGACCTGTATGTCTAGTTTACGATGAATTTTTGATTAGCATAAAACATCAACATAATTTTTATCATAGATAAAATTACTAAGTTGTGCAGTGAAATTTGGTTTGATACCTTTTTGACATAAAATTACAAAGAGATGCATTGTCTTTTAAGTTTTTGTATTTGGTTATAAGTCAATATCTGGATTATATAAGACTGCCTATGTCCCTTTGATCCTTGGCAAAAATCAGAATCTGATGACATTGAGGTACTAAACCTGATGCAATGCAAATATATTGATGACATAGGTTAATGAGTTCAAGGATGGATGATGGAGCAAACTAATGGTAAGTTGTTTTGAGAAAACGTCAAAAGAATGAATAACATTTACTTAACATTTTAATAGAGGTGATAATCCTGAGACAACAAATCAGTAATTGTCCTGCAAGGCAAATTTAAACCACCATTCAGACACTGGGCAATTAACTTACAAAGAAAAATACATTCAAGCTTTACAAAGAAATAGATAAAATGAACATATCAATGAAAGAAGCCCACGAAGTGATCTGCTTTAGTGATTAAGATGCATGTTTTAAAATTTGTGTCAGTATGAATCCTGAATCGAAAGTTTATAGCCGGGTATTCCCCTTGAAGGATCGATGTGCAGAGGCAGAGGGTGTCCGGCAGATGGCGCTGCTCGGCCGCACTGGCGCAGCGGTGCAGCCGCGGCGGAGTGCAGGTAACGTTACG